>SADC01000125.1:0-225796 GCA_004194705.1 Ditylenchus dipsaci | reverse complement strand
GGAGGAAAATAAGTTCTGGCCTTTCCGATGATGGGGCAAAAAAGGCCTTTTATTGAGGTAAGCTTTTATTAATTAGCGAAAAATCCTAAATCATCCAGTTGACCAAGCGAAATTATTAACCGTTTTATGATTGATATGGTGCTTAGTTACTTCATCTTTTTTTCCATCTGGTTGTATAGTCGCTCGATAAACTACAGACGTAGGCAAGACTGTTCCTGTGCTCTGATCACTTTGCAAAAAATCCATTTCATGCTGTAAATTGCAAAAGAAAAAAGAATCCGAGTATACATACTCAATAAAACTAGACTGAAAGACATAAATAAACCTCCTCTGTTAAAAAAAAGGTCAAAATAACTAGAGGATGGGCGCTTATTTAGACATTGGCGCTTAATGAGCATGGGCTGTAAGTAAAGGAAATACGGTAAATCAAGCCCAATGTACTACCGATTTAACATACGGCTAACTCTGTGCCCAAGCCGTATGTGAAATCGGCACTCACTGTATTAGTAAAGCAATTGAGTTTTACAGAAATCACCGACTTTTTGCTTGGATCACTTACCCTCACCTTGGACACATCGTGTGCAAGACAAGTTGTGCTTTCTGGAGCTACACTATTGATTTTTAACTCGCAATTATACGTCAAATCGTCCCACTCGGAACTTTTCAAATCCACGATGCAAGTTTTTTGTCGCACTAATTTGTTTATAAGTTCCAAAAGCAAAATAAACTGTTTCAAATTTTTCGATTTTTCAAAGGGTTCAGGTAATTCTTACGCGCTTTTTATCCTAAAAATTCTAGGTATGTTTTCCAAAAAGCATTAACATTTGGTTCGGTGCCGCTCTGTTAGCGTCAAAATACACCAACATTTGCAAGATCTAGTGCTGATCGATGTAGACTCTAAAGAGAGAAATAGTTGTTGGCTAAAGATTAGAAGAAACCCAGAGAAAATGCCAACATGTCCCAGAGTCCACCCAGAATCAACTCCAAGCCAGATGTTATCATTGTAGCCAGCAGTTTTACAATTTCTGGAATCCTGTGGCTATACTACACACCTTGACTTCTGTTGCATTGAAAGTGTCAGATGTATGCTGACTTGCAAGACCCTCAATCCACCCATGGCCAATGCACCACCACGCAAAACATGTTCTCGAAATGATGTGGTCATAGATGGATTTTGCAGGCCATGGTGTTTGCCCTGCTTCTGAGAGTCAAACAGAAAGAAATAATGGTACCTTTTTGCATTGCTGATGTTTGCTTCTTCAACAAAGATGTTTTGCTTTGGCGGATTCAAAGCTCAAAAGCCAATAAGGCAAGTAAACTAGAGAATAGTACAGCTGGGTTGTTTATATTTAGTTTAACTTTTGGCTGAAACTTACTTATCTCTGAATTCAAATTATTTAAGGACTCCTCAACAATGTAACAGTAGCAGATCTAGTTTACAGCGAATAATGGCATTTACTGGCAAATTCATGTTTGCCATAGAAAGGTCGGTCGAAAATGTTCACTTTGTTATCCAACCACATTCATATGGTTTTTGCGGTGTAGATGCAGTGCAGTTGTACCCATCTTTAATTCAGCAAACGAACTTGTGTTTGTAGCCAATCAAGTGCATTTTCGACCTCTCACCCCTTCCCCTATTATAAACACAGAATTGGTGTGAACAGCGAGTAAACTGTCCCATAGGTAATTGATCCATGGCTTGCCTGCCACCCACATCAGATCAGCCGAACAGTCTCTGGCGTTTTTGACCAACAAACAGCTTGCCGATTCTCGTATCCTATCTTCAGAGTGCCCATAGGAAGTGAGGTTTCCGTAAATGCTTGTAAATTATAAGTCCTTTTTTAAAATTACGAATCAGCAAAAGATAAAAAAACGTTTAATCTATTAACTTGCCATATCTTCAGCAACTTAGTCCGAGAATCAATTATGAGGGAGCCAACTTTTGACCGATGACCTAACTAAATTCGATGCCGGCTTTTTTGGCATCGGCAGATTGGATGTGAGTAAAATTTGAAATATTTTAAACTTTTACTTGATGCAGGCACAAGCTATGGACCCGCAGCAAAGACTGCTGTTGGATGTGCATATGAATGCATGGAGAATGCTGGCATACACAGCTGGATGACACAGGCTTCTTTATGGTTTATGGGCAGTGAATATTCAGATCTCAATGCTTTGCAAACAAAATGATGCCTGGTAATATATTATTTTTAAAAAAGTAGCATATCAAAGGAATAAGGTGCACAGAAGCTAAATTTTAAGACGCTTTAAGAAAATACCGAAATCGAAATGTTGGAAAACTCGATCCGTTGAAATGTGGTGGATTTCGTTTTTTAATTTTCTCGCACGTTGCGAATAGAAGTGTTATGACCCAACCATGGACCGTTCAATCGGCGTAGATCTGCTATCATTCTAAAGTCTCTGCGAAAAAAAATTTACAGTCAAAACTCCATTAAAGTAACCCCAAAAGTTCGTTCCCGCCTAGGTCCGACACTCTGTTTACCTCGATTTTTTTAAAAATTTCCCTTTTTCTGTTATGACAATATGGCTGCAATTTCGTCAGGATTCCGATTGTGTTATGGGTATAAATTCCGCCGCATTATTCCGCCCATTAATTCCGCCAACATTAACTCCGCAACATAAATTCCGCCGATAAATTCCGCCAACATTAAGTTCCGCCACATACATTTCGCAGAATTGATATTCGCGAAATGCAACAAAAATAGGCAATAGTCTTCTCTCCCAACTTGAATTTTGCAGGCATATGCTGAACCCTAGTAATGAATATGATCCTCACTCAAGCATAAATTATTCACCCGGCCAAAATACCATAACCAAACAATACATGAACAAATAACATCAACAAAAACAACGTCGAAAATGAAATTTGCGTCCATGCAGCCACCAGTTCTACCTCATGTCGTCCTCTTCTGATCTGTTTCCTCAGGACTACAGGACTACTCTAACGCTAATGTTTCTTATGTTTGGTTATGGTATTTTGGCCGGGTGAATAAATTTTATGCTTGAGTGAGGATCATTATTCATTCTAGAGGGTCAGCATATGCTGCAAATTCAAAGTTGGAGAGAGACTATTGCCTATTTTTGTTGCATTTCGCGAATACAATTTCTGCGAAATTGTATGGCGGAATTAATGTTGGCGGAATTTATGCGGCGGAATTTTGTTGCGGAATTAATGTTGGCGGAATTAATGCGGCGGAATTTACCCATAACCTTCCGATTTGCCAATCGTTTTAGTAAAAGAAATTTTTTGATCTTTAAAAAGCAGAAACCCCCATCAACGTAACGATATTTCAAAAAAGCATTACGTTAATGGGAGTTTTGCCTTTTTAAGATCAAAAAATTTTCTTTCGCCAAAACGATTGGCAAATTGGAATCCTGACGAATTTGCAGCCAGACTTGAAAATTTTAAAAAAATCGAGGTAAAAAAGTGATGGACCCTAGGCGGGAACGAACTTTTGGGGTTACGTTAATGAAAGTTTTGACTGCATGCACAAAACCGACTGGTTTTTTGACGGTGAATCCTTTATTTTTTCGGTAGATTTGCCCGACGGCTCTATTGGAAATTGGAAAAAAAACTTATGTTTAGGTCCTGCTTGGATCTGCGACTACAGCCATCGTTTCTGGCAGATTGAGTCATTTCTTCAACAGCAATGGTTAACACCTTCACTTCCATCTTCTTTAATTTTTTTAAATTTCAGGACCTTCGATGACTATTGACACTGCTGTAGCTCGTCTTTGGTGGCTCTTGACCTGGTGGTACAATTGAAATTTTTACTTGAATTTTCACCATCTTTTTGCTGATTTCAGTTCAATCCATCAACATGGGTCCGGTGCCAAAGAGCATGTGGGAGGAGTAAATCTAATGCTAGGTGGAAAAAGGGTCTTCGACAACGAGCCAATGGCAAAATGCTAGCCATGGACGGAGCTTGTCGCACATTTGCATGCACATGCCCACTGGCTACGGCAGGGCAGATGGCTGTGTAGTCAGCTCTTGGAAAGGTGGATCCGGACAACAAGCAATTGTTCCAAAGCATATATTGAAGGAGTCAGTGTCAATCATGTATGGCAGGGTAATGCTGTAACAGCTCCCAACCTCAGGCACAACAACTGCTTATTCAGCAGTGCTTACAAAATAATCATATAGCCATGGAGAATATAAAATTCTGGGAGTGCCATGTAAGTCATTATAGTCGACTCCGATGTAAAAAAAACCCCCTCTCCCAGTTCGTGCCCGTCTAGATGTGACACATGTTTTGCCCAATTTTTCACGTTTTTCCGAACGTTATTTAACATCGTTCCGAAAATCACAACAACAACAATTCAACGGTCGTTTCTAAAAAGTAGAAATTAGCCAAAAAATAGCCACGGCTCTCGATAAAAGCTACAACTTTTAAAAAATTGGTTATAACTATATCGGTAAAATGAAATCTTTGCTATTTTTCGGACTAGATTGACGAATGACATTTTGCGGAGCAGTCGAAATGGCAAAAAAAGTGTCGTACACTAGGCGGGAACGAACTTGATGGGTCTTCTTACTTCGATAGTCGACCGTATACAAATTACTTAGGGTTACAATAGGAAATTTATTAGTCAGATGGCCACCTGGCGGTACCGTTGAATTGAGATTCAGGCTATATTTCTAAAAATTTATAGGATAAGATCATGTATTTACTGCAAATAAATCTATTTACTGATCGAAAATTGATCGAATTTCAGGGAACTGGCACAGCGCTAGGAGACCCACTTGAGTATAAGCTCTCCAGAATGCTTTGATTTTTGCCAAGCCAGCCTTCCAATAAGCTCTGCTAAGGCACCTTTGGACATACCGAAGCTGCTTCTGGCTAGTAGGAGTACTCAAAACCATCCAGCAGTTGAAACCTACTACATTCCCTCTCTTCCACGCTTCCATTTACTCAATCCACAGATTAGGCAAAAGTCTAAAAGATACTTAAAAATACCGGTCGTGGGTCTGGAACTGACAGAACACAGCCAAAAAAAATCTGGAGGGATCAGTTCTTTCGGGATTAGTGGCATAATGCCTGCTTATGCTTTCCTGTCCCACACAGTTGGAAGTAACAAAGACGGCGAAAAAGTTGATTACCTACCATACATACACCAAAATACTCCCAATATCAGCCAAAAAACAACATTCTTTAGAAAAAAATGTTGAAAACTACAAAAATTTGTTGAGGATGGCACAAACAAGATGAAATTTTGAAAGTAATTACAGTACATCTTCCATTGTGCAGCTGCAGCTTTTAATCGCAACCACTATAAATGTAGAAAAGTCATTTTGTTTGACGCCGAAGGCAATGAGTTAACTGTAATTGGGCAAGATGAGGCCAAAGACTTGGGTAAAATAGCTTTTGTGATGGATGTTGGCAAGAAGAGTTCAACCTAGACTTTTGGCTAAAAGTGCCTGAATTTAGAAAACATTTTAAGAACTTTTTGATGGCAATATAAATGACTATTCTGTGCCGAAAACAACCATTTTAGAGCAGTGTTGAGTACTATAGCTATGTTCAGAATGCTGATGGCTTTGGAATTCACGCAAAGGAATGGATTATACTAAGGGCAAAGAAGAATTCGGAAAACTTTGAAGGAAATTGTTGTGAACACCACTGACTGTAAAAACTCACTGAGCAGATTCAAAAATGTATGGATGACTTTTCTAAATACTTTTCGCCACCAGTCTCAAGCGAAGCTCCAGTTTGATTGGAAATATCCATTTTTCCTTGAACTCAATAGAGGACCTTGATCACCTAAATTGGAGTTGCCTATGTGTCTGGAGTCACCTTAAACTGGAAGAATATCTAGCTGGATGTGAAAATGTACCGATTTCAACCTTGCCGCTTCCCAACTACGCTTTTGATAAAAGACAACGTATTGGATCATAGACCACCCTGAAGCCTTTGACCACCACTGATCGGTAATTTGATGACAAAGACAGACAAGCAAATGGGTGTTCGAGAATTGCTGAGCATCAACAGAGTGCCATTTTGTGGGCAACGTGTCTACAAAAGAAAAGAATATTCTGCCTTTTGGGGTGATCATAGAAATGATCATTGCTGCTGGTTCTATTATCTGGTGAAAAAACAAGCTATTGCTATAAGCAACATTCAACTGTCTCCAATTGTGTGATGCAAGAGCAGGACATGGGATTTACACCACGGTTGGACACTCCAGTGCTATTGGCGATGAAATTAGTGTAGAATTGAGCAATAATGATCAGTCAACACCATTTTGCACCGCGATAATTAAGTAGAGTTTGTTTTTGATATTTTTCGGGTGATATAAGTTTTGAAAATAGCAGCAATTTTATTCTGAAAAAACATTGGACTTAGTTAGCACATCTCTGTATGGGCATATGCGTACCCAGAATTTTCTGAGGGCGGGGGTCTAAAATGGCAAAAAGCTGTATAAGGCTGAAAAAAATAAAAAAGGAAAAAAATCTGACGGGGAGGGGGTGTGGGGGATGGCTATAGCCGGCTAGCCTCCTCCCTGGGTACGCCTCTGATTGTGGCTATTTTTCTAAAAAAATAAAAAGTTTAGGCAAAAAAATAGTAGTAAAAACATTGGCAGTGGAGCACTCAATTAAAAAAGTACATAAAATTTTCTAATATCCGGAACCCTCCTTTTTGGAACGCGAATTTTTTGAAAATATACAAAATATTTAAATTTTTGAAGGGTATGTTTAGTTCAGTATTTTTGTAATGGGGCCCAATAACCTCATTTTTTTTTATTATAAAAGTAATAGAAACCCACTAAAACACACAAAACTATCAGCAACTCAATAAATGGCCAAGGTTAAGAACAAGCACCCCACTCGAGTAAAGAACAAGCACGCCAAAAAAATCAATAGGGGGGAGGCAAGCAAAAAAAAAGATGCCTTGGTCCCCCCTGTGATTGTTTTATTTTTTAAAATTTTTTGCCTTGGTCCCCCCTATTGATTTTTTTGGGGTGCTTGTTCGTTACCTGTGCCCAATAAATTGTTATAACCAAATCAAAATTTTTAGCCATCTCTAATGACAGTACCAAGAAAACCCAGCTGCCGAAGCCGAGCCAAAAGATTGATTCCAAGCAGTTTCACAAACTTATATACAACTCCACCGGTACTCTGTATACAAACACAGAGAATGTGCACGTAGAACTAGACTTGGAGTGCAATATCGCCAAAATCTCAGCCTGTCCTACAAAGCAGTCATTACTGTGTTAATCCTATTCTGCTGGAAGCCTTTGTGCAGATACTGCAGCACTATGGCACTCTGCCTGTCTACCAGGACTTTGGCAACAAGATGACAGGATTGAGGTCAACCAAAGCCAGCTGCAGAATGTCTTATGTGAACATAGTGGACAAATAGTGGAGCATTTGATGAGCACGGCCAACTAGCCGTTAGGATAGTAGTCGTGGATCTAGCCAAAACGCCTGGTCAGCTGCCTCTACTATCTAAAACTGTTGAAAAGACTGAACATAATGAACAAAATGCGATTAGTCTGGCCCAAGAATTAGATCAAAACATACATGAAGGAAAAGAATATAGAACAGATAAAGCAGATTATTAAACTAGCAGTAAGTTTTTGGTTTGTTTTAAGAAATTAATTTACCCTGAAAAAAAAAACCAAAACTATTGTTTGATTATAATTTCTAGATAGACGACTGCCTGACTTTGGACGAGCCACTTACAGAACATCAATTTGATGTGGGATTTATAGATCTTGGACTAGACTCTCTGGCACTTATTGGTCTGCTTTTCGAAAAAAATTTAAAAATAATAAAGTAGCTGCGTTTTTTCGCAAAAATGCTAAAAAAATTTTGGTTAAAGCTTATTTTAAAATTTTTATTTTTTAAACCTCCCGCCAAAACCAAAAAATTGTTAAAAAAATTATCTATGCCTGGTTTTTCAGGGTTTTGAAACACTCTAAATGACAAACACTTTCCTGGCCTGAATCTATCTTCTACCGAACTATTTTCATACCCCAACATCAATTCTCTGGCCAACATGATTTCTGGGCGGTTAAATTTGCCTAAAAAATCCAACCTAAATGAGGACAAAGAAAATTTGCAAAAAAATGTTCACTACACTTGAGAATCCACAATTGGAAAATCCTTCATCAGTTACAACTATTAAAAGCCAACCAGTGGAAGCAGTCAACTATGCAAGCGAACAACCCGATGCCTACTTATTTTCTGACATCGACTGCTCAAATATCACAAAGATGCTTCAATTATCTTATTTCCTAACAGTCATTTTATCATTGAGGGATTGAAAGCATACAAAAGTTAAGAATATCCAGCAATTTTGATTCGGATGCCAGTCAAATTTCTGAATTACTTGCAAATCATGCAAAGGGAAAAGAAATCTACTTGCTAATTTCTTTCTGTGATGATGTGAAGTAATTTGTAAGAATTTTCCAGGGCACATTACAAAATTTTAAAATTCCTTATAAAATTTAAAAATAAAAACTTTTCTTAAATTTCTAGAAGACCAGCTTTCTAAAAGCTTATGTTAGATGCTTCAAAAAATGCTGATTTGCTTGGCGAACGAATTGTTGAAGCTGAACAAGTTGGTGCATGTAGAAATTGAAAGAAAGGATCTGTACGGTTGAATGGTCTAGCTGAGGGCTTCTTTAAAAGTTTGGCTGTGGAAAAGGCCAAACATATTCTCTGTCCTCCAAATTATTTGCTGAACAGACTGAAAAACTGACCTGTTCTTTGCCTAGACCAGCGCCATCCGGCAATTGGTTAGTGTTTTAGAAATAAAAAAAATTTCCATAATAATTATTTAAATTATTGCAAAACAAGACCACAAGATTCTCTGTTTCTCTGCCATACCCCCTAATTCCTAATTCATCTTTTTGGCATTGCGTTTTGACCCATTTTTGGAAAAGTGCTCTTAGGCAACTTATCAACTCTATTCTAGCGTATGAAGGCTATACAAAATGTGAGGCAACTTGCCTAAGAGCAGTCTTCAAAAAACTGGTCAAACACAGTACCAAAAACACGATTTTGAATCAAGGGAGTACCGGCCTACTACAGAGAACATGGTATTTCAATTAAAAAAGCAAAATTTTTTTTTGTAAAAAGAGCAAATTTAGGATCATAACTGGAGGTGAGTAATTTTGAGTAGTTTGACATTGTAAGATTATGTAAGATAAATTATATGATTATCTAGGCACATCTGGGATCGGCTTCCAAATGCTCAAGTATCTAATCCAAAACTACAACGTCACCTATGTTGTCCTGATTGCCAGAAATCCATTGAAAAACATCTATGAGGAAGAGGTCCAAAAGCTCAGACGTTTTGTGAAGTGGATCTTCACCAAGCCGATGTCTTCTTCAATGATTGCAAAGAGTGTTCAACTTAATCAGGGATGAAATCAATGGAGACTTGGATGTATAGTACACTCAGCTGGTTGTAGTGAAGATGCACTCTTCGAGTTCCAATCTAGTTCTACTTTTGACAAATTTTAAGCGCCAAATGTGGTGGATTACTCAACATTGAGAGGTTGTTGAAAATTAATAGATGGCAGCCAAATTTTTCATAGTAAACTCGTCGGTCAGCTCAGTGTTTGGCAATACGGGACAGGTAAGTTGAGACTAATAGATTAAAAATTTTGCTTTTTAAAATTGACAAAACTTGAAATACTCTGTTTCTTAGACGCGTATTTGGATTGACAAGAGAGCGACCCTGACTGTGACCTGGGGAACCTCAATTAATTTTTTTCTGCATATCTTGTAGAGCGTGCCCAAGTTCCTGACAAATCTGGCTCCCCAGTTCGGAAGGTTCACACAATGTGGTACAAGGGTCACTTAAAAATCTAAAAACACTTCAATACCCCTATCATGATTTTCAGAGCTGACCTTTGGTTCATGGGTCATTCCTAATATTTCATTAGTTTTCAGAGGTGGGGGGCCAAATTCACATGGGATTTGGGCACGCTCTACAAGTACGCGCATAATTTTTTTTATCGGAATTATCCAGGTCACAGTCAGGGCCTCCCTTGTTAATTTTTGATTTCGTTAATAATTGTAGTACAGCTACAGAGCTAATTAGAAGTTTAATTATTTTGTGTTTCACTAACTTTAAATTTCTCTATGCTACAGTTGCATGATTATTTAATAATTTTTCTGCTTAATATTTAACTTCATTTAAAAACTAGCACCACGAAAAAAACTAGCGACAAACGTCACAGTTAACCATCAAAGAAATGTTATTTTATATCTATTAATATCTTACTGACTGATTTCTTATCTGAGCTAACTGATTTTTTTCGGACTTTTCAGTTTTCATTTTTGTACATTGACCAAACATAAGTCTTTTTACCTCAATTGGAGGAGCCTCAGATATATCGGCGAAAAGAGAAGTCATTATTCGATGCTGTTGAAAAAGTTAGCTAATGCTTGTCAATCTTCGTTGTAAGGATTATATGGCAGATGATAAGGATCAAAAACTGACAGTAAACACCAGAAATTAGTTTGCGTTGGTGACATTTGTTTTACAAATTAAGTTTTCTCCGAGCAAACCTTTTTATTAAATGGAAATTATAGTTGAAATCATATAATTTTTATACAATCCAAGCTTTTCTGTCTGGAAAATAAAGCAGTGTAATAAGTATGAAGTTTTCATGTAAAAATTGGTGATGGGGAGTTCAAATTAACCTCTTTTCCAAAACAGATACTTTGTGTTACTGCGCATTTACAGTTGGAAAAGACAATAACATAGTTGACTAAAATGACCCACATCAGAGGAAATACGGTATTTTATTGACTTGTTGTTAATTTTCACGATCACAATTTACTTTCAGAAATAACTTTTTAATTTTTTTTCAAAACCCTATTCCGCCGCATATCTCCCTTCGATACAAACCTTTACGATGCATATATGAGCTCATTAGTTAGTTAAGAACCTGGGGTTGTATTCAGGTGAGTTATATAGTTTTGGTTCAAAAAGTATTCGTGATCTACTCAACCCGTTTAAGACCTACAGATTAAGTTCAAAGATCACCAGTACTTTTGATCTCCTCTACTCGTATATGGATCACCATTCGCTGACAATCTTACTCAGACAGTGAGTAATTTTTCGAACAGAGTAGTAGTTTACTCGGAGTTTTATTAGTAAACTAAGCTGGCTTCAGCTTAACTAGCCAAGTTTTTCATACCATCCCCACCTTGACCGAAAAAATTAGGCAAAAATGGACATAGGACAGTTTTCATCGATGCGAACTGTCCACTTGGTGATGCTGTATAATAGTACTTATTTTTAAGTAATTTTTTATTACTCTAAGCTGCCACAGTATTCGAAATTTCCTCCGTATCCGAATTACTGAACAGAAATTTCAAAAAAATTGTTAGTTAAAAAAGACACAAGAATGAATGCGGGACTACAAGGGCCTATTTCAATAATATGTTTCAGATTTTGTTTGTCGAAGAAAATTTGAAGGTGATCATATTTCTACCAGTTATGGCTCCAAATTGCTAAGTTGTACAGCTTAATGAATAATTAAAATGGATAAATGTGCATTTTAATTTAAATTATGGTGCTGGGACAAACAGCATAAGTACCATTAAGTGTATAATGTCAAAAGTACGGTTTTGGCTTGGCCACCTTGTGGTTCTGTTCCTGTCTGTGGGAGGCTCCTAGATGGCTTTAACCAGGGCTCCGAATGAAAAATTTCAAAAAAGGACATTTTTGACTATTTGAAGTAAAAGGGTCATTTTATCAAGTGCTTGTTGCCATTTTAAGCGAAAAAAAAAGATTTTGACTAAATTTTCAAAAATAAAAAAAAGATTTGGGGTGCCAAAAAAAAGACGAATCTTTTAAAAAAAGACGATTCGGAGCCCTGCTTTAACTCAAGAACTACAAAGAGGACCAACGGCCCGTCAAGAAGAAACGATTGGCGGAAACATAAATTCGAAATTCGGTCTAAAAAAACAACTTATCGCCATCTCAAATCCTGCGGATTTCTTGAAAACACCCTGTATTTTCTATGCTGATATATTATTAGAAAAGTGGGAGTTCATGAAAGGAAGGAGGTAATCCATATCAGTATTGTGAAAAAGCTATGTAAATTACCTTTTAAAACAATGGAATATAATACCCTGGTTATGTTCAAAAAATAGTAATAAACTAAAAGATCAAGGAAAATAAATAAAAGAAATTGAAATATTGAAAGAAATGAAAGAAATTGCAGCACAAAAATTCAGATAATTTAGCTTACAATTAAGAATATTTTTTTTTCAATATTAGGCCGTTCGATTTTGAAAAACGGAGCCATAGCCGTTCAAAAAACAGCGCCGGGGTCAGCGCCCGGGACGAAATTTTTAGCCGCCGGCGCCGACAAAAAATTTTCATTGGCTCCAGCGCCGGCGCCGAGCCCCGACCCGCGCTGTTTTTTCCCAGGGCAGCGCCGGCGCCGTCGCTAGCGCCGGAACAACACTGCACTTCTCATATTTGTAGGAACATCGCGATGGACTAGGAATACAGCAATGTGCAAGTTGGACAATGCGAGTGCTGCAGACCCAAAGTAGTGGCTGATCACCGAAAAGCAGGGGCGTAGGCAGAGAGAGGGGAGGGGCTAAGCCCCCCCCCCAATGGGCTTTTTGAGGGCATTTAACTCTTGTTTGGAGGTCTAATTTTGTGATATTCATGGCAGCAGGTCCTAAAACCACGTGTCAATCATTGTAAACAGTTGAAAATCCCCGTGTTAAGCGTGCAGTCTACATAGTGTATTCTTCATACACCATACCCTTCGACATAGCATACTTATGCAGGTGTCTATAAAAGGTATTTTGCACCGAGACTCCACTGTACTAAAATGAAAAAAATAATAATTCTCTTTTAGAAATCGATTTTTGTAACCGCATCCGTTTTTTGGTGTTCACAATGCATCTGCACATAATGCGTCTAAGTAATATCAGAGGCGTAGCCAGAAAAATCTGACGGGGAGGGGGGGGGTGGCTAAAGCCTTTCGAGAGGTCATTTTACCTACACCGTTTTCAAGTTTTATAATGTTTTTGATTAACAATTTTTTCAACCAAAAATCTGACCGGGGGGGGCTATAGCCGCCTCAGCCCCCTCCCCCTGGCTACGCCCATGAGTAATATTGAATTGTTTTTTTTTTATTTATATTTTCACAAATATTGCGGTTTTTATTGAAGTAATCAAATAAATGTAATACAGTCGAACTCTCGATATAAGGCCACCCCTGGGACCGGCCGAAGGTGGCCTTATATCGGGGTGGCTTTATATCGGGGTGAACTTTGACTAATTTCTTTCTTTGCTGGCCAAAAAATTGGTCTCGAGGTGGCCTTATAGGTCCGTACCGTTTCCCGAAAAGGACGTTTCCCCGAAAGGCCGTTTCCCCGAAAGGTCGTTTCCCGAAAAAGGTCGTTTCCCCGAAAAGCCGTTTCCCCGAAAAGGACGTTTCCCCGAAAAAGACGTATCCAGCGGTACGTGTCAATTGTTCCCGCGACGATTGTCCCGGGAGACTGATTGTTCCCGGCTCGTATAAAAAGACATTGTTCCGGTTCATGAAAAAAGATTATTTTACCTAGGGAGAGCCACCTGGTATCCTCTGAATAATTATCCACCTTCAGATCCAACCTTTTGTATTTAGCTAAAAGATTATAAAAAACATGTACCCTATGCAGAATGCAGAATAGTGTCTGAATGCGATCTCATAATGCTGAAACAGCGATTTGACGTACAGGTGCCCCAGTCCGGATTAGTACACGAGAACAACATGAGAACAACTGCTAGATACCTCCACCTGGATAGGTACCTCAACCCCCTACTGAGTACCATCAGGGTAAACACAGCTAAGTCATACAACCTAAGCATCATTAACTGGGTACTAAACTCCTGAGGACCACTACCTGGCTACATCACCAGAGATAGGAGTAACACCACTTGGGTAGCCATACCTGGGTAGAGCCACATGGGAACCATCTACAACAGTGTGGTGGTCTCAACGGAAAATAGGCAGAGGGAAAGAGAGTAGCCAGGAGGCCATCACTACCTAATTACCCCTACCAAGAATTTTTACATCAAAACCATCGTGTGGGTACCTCCATCTTGCCAACAATATCTGCCGGTACCACCACCTGGGTACCACTACCTGGGCACAAAATCTGGGTATCATCACTCGGTACTGACGAAATTACCGTGTCCCACTCTATTACTTACTGACTTGTAAAATTAATGCACTCAAAAATGTACCTATGTGTAAACAGAGAAATATAAGTTTTGCAAAAGATTTCATATTTTAACCACTAAATTTAGGGGTAATTTATCGGACCCACTATCTTGCCACTGAAATACTGGTGAAAATCCATTGTATTTCGATACTAAGTGGATTCCTAGCGCAAACACATTTAAAAACAATAAAAGTAACAAAAATTAGTTGGTCACCCAGTCAAAAACTTCTAAAATTAAGTCGGGAAGAAATGTCCCTTTAAGATGAGCCGGGAACAATCGGTCATTTTATATATGCCGGGAACAACTGTCCCTTTATATAGGCCGGGAACAATCGGCCGCCGGAACAATTGACACGTATCGCTGGGATACGTCCTTTTCGGGGAAACGTCCTTTCGGTGAAACGACCTTTCGGGGAAACGGCCTTTCGGGGAAACGACCTTTTCGGGGAAACGTCCTTCGGGGAAACGTCCGTGTCCCGGCCTTATAGCGGGGTGCCTTATATCGGGGTGGCCTTTATCGGAGTTCGACTGTATGAGGTGATATGGTAAAACATTCTTCATAACTATTCTAAAGTATCAGAAAGCAAGTATCAGGCAAATAAAGTAAAACATAGTATCTTGAGCAATAATAATATAGGCGTCAACACCACAAAAATAGTTCAAATTTTTTGAAGGCTTCCGGATCGGCCTCCACATCACAACCGCTTCCGCTGAGCCTTTTGTGAACACGCTTCGGCAACGTCTTCCGCATCCGAATGTGGTTCGCATGCGGACCGTATTGCGGATGCATTGTGAAACCAAAATGCGGATGCGGTGCGGGTGCAGGACCGCCACCTGGTGGCATCTAGATTTGCAAAACCCGAGCACATAATGTGTCTCGGGTCTGCAGCTTCACACTGTTCCGAGTGTTAAGAAGTTTACCTACTATGAAAAAGCGAGGTAAAAAAGCCAAAAGCGAGGTCAGAACGGGCGCCATATGTCCCCAATCATGTTATTCGTGAAGCGAGTATAAAGAAAGCAAGTATGAATAAACTAGACATTGACCACTTAGATGATTGTACAGAGTAAAGGATAAATTTCAAACTTGAAGTCACAACTCTCACTTCACTTTCTTTTCTTCGAAGTTTAGCGCTCTTCTTAGTCTTTGGTGGAGCGATAACGACCTTGTCTTCTTTGTCACCTGCCCTTCTCTGCAGCTTTGGCCATTTTCTCAAGTTGGAAGAACTTGCTTTGCTGAAATTTATTTTGTGCAAAATGCAAGGTGCAGAAAATCAAAGTGGGGTTGTATAGAACCCGTCTTCGTCTGACCATTAAAAAAGCACCTTGTCGATGGCAGTTGATTGCCTACGAATCGAGAAGACTTCACTGGTTGCATCTGACAGATAAGAGGCTCTTCTTCCCTGAATTGGATTTGACTATAGTTTCGACAACACATGGTTTGAAAAACAAACCTTGAACGGAAATGAGTTGGATTGAAATTGCGAGTCTGCTAAAAAATGTGTTGTTGAGATATCAAATAATGAAAGTAGGATGCTTAGCTGCTCAAAATGGCTGATTTTCTTATTTGCCTCGGCAAGCAATTGTTGCAGCCGATCTTGGTCTGATTTTGAGCTGGCAAGCTCGAATATCCATTTGGCGCCTTAAAACTGATCCTCTCGCCAATTGCGCTAGTTTTGTCTGAAGATCGGCTACAGCCGCAAACTTTCCATCAACCTGCAATTTTCGAATACGCTCACGCAGAGTTCTTGACCTATAACAAAAAGAGTGATTAGTGGTAGAATGCCAAACATTTCCATTAAACGAAACTGAAATTAGATAAATACCTGTTCTCGTTGTATATCTAAGTGTGGTCGGATGTATAGGGCCACAATTTCAGCTATTCTAGTGGCAGTAATCAAGAGAACCTTGCGAAGTTCCAAATCACCAAATAAAAAATATCCACGTAGATCTCAGTTGGGAGAAACATTGCAACTCTTTTTGGTTTGTAGAAATAATATGAGCAACTGTTTTTTGTGGAAGAGGATCCGGCAGGATCCAGCAGCAATAAAATAAATGTTTTACAAAAATAGAGACCATGGAACATCTGTCAATCAACTCCATTTTAAGCTAATCAAATACTATTCAATAATAGGCAGCAAAACGGATTACCAAATCACTATCGAATCCCGATGGTCTTCTGAAGCCATGCGCCTGAAAAGTAAGAGCTTTTGAAAAAATAACGCAAAAGATATTAATTAACTTACTGTATATTGGAAACAAGTTAATTAAACTTTGCAGCCCAAAGAGAACGAAAATTCAGTAGAGATAAATTCAGTAGAGACAAAATAGAGATATTAAGTGTCAAGTTCACAGCACAAGAGACAGAATAAAACAATCATCAACGATCAAGACCCAAATAAAAAACCAGACTTGACTAGGTTAGATTAACCGATCATTTTAGATTACAGTAGAACCTCGTTATAAGATACACCCAATATAAGATACACCTCGTTATAAGATACACCTGGGTCCGGTCCAAGTTAAATAACTCCCGTCAAATTACCCCCCTATATAAGATACACTCGTTATAAGATACAGCTGAGTCGTCGTCCCTGGGTGATCTTATAACGAGGTTCGACTGTATTATTATTCACAATAATCAGGGTTGGTATGGATCGGTATTGTAAACAACTTTTACCATAACATCGATTCTGTCTCCAATCATCCTGAACATTAGGGACAAACGTTATAAGCAACAGTATTTCAACTTCAGAAATGGGTCGAAAAAAGGTACATACGCAGGGCTGCCATACGTCCTTTTAAAAAGATTTGTCCTTTTTTTGAGACCCCAAATCTTTTTTATCTTCGAAGTTTTAGTCAAAATTTTTTTTCGCTTCAAAATGGCAATAAGCACTAAATAAAATAAAGTTTTTCCTTCGAATTCTTGTTTTTTGACCAAATGTCTTTTTAATTTTGAGCTGGCAGCCCTGTAGGCTGTACGAACTTCGTAACAAGGCAATTTCGTAAGAGCGAAGTTTCGTAAGAGCGAACTTTTCGTAAGAAACATTTTCGTAAGAAACAGTTTCGTACAGCGAAAATTCGTAAGAAAATTTTTCGTAACAGCGAATTTCGTAAAAACTTTTTCGTAACAGCGAATTTCGTAAGAAACTTTTTCGTAACAGCGAATTTTCGTAACGAATTCTTTCGTAAGAGGAAATAATCGAATTTTTTTCACTCTTATTCAATTTTTCTAATTCAGGATTTCATCTGATTCATTTGTTTGGCCTTCTGTCACTGTTTGACACTTCGAACAGTTAATTATATGACTATAACTGTATGAGCACGAAAGTTGGTAAGCATCGTCATATGACTGAAAATTTCGATAATTAGCTGACCCCCGGATTTTTCATTTATTAGGAACCGCAAAATACCCAAAAGCATGGTGATAACTCCGAGCTAGAATTCATATATTATATACTACACATACCTATTTCCTATCAGTGGCATGTATGGTGCAGTAGGTAAGCTGATGGAATGTATTTTTTTCACCATGGTTCGATTCCACCCTCTGACTGTTCATTTTTTTCTTGACATTTTGGTCAAAACATCACACAAGCTATAAGAAACATCAAAGGAGGATGAAAAAGCAAAAAAAAGCAACTTAACATATCACTAATGTTACTGAAAACCGCGTTACGAAAAAGCTTGTTACGAAAATTCGCTGTTACGAAAAAGCTTGTTACGAAAATTCGCTGTTACGAAAAAGTTTCTTAGAAAATTCGCTCTTACGAAAAAGTTTCTTACGAAATTCGTTCTTACGAAAAAATTTCTTACGAAAATTCGCTTTTACGAAAATTCGCTCTTACGAAATTGTCTTCTTACGAAAGTTCGTACAGCCGCCTGTACATACGTAATTTTTTATATTTTCGAGACAAATGGGACTTCAAAAAACTGGTAAAACGACACTTGGAGCTGGGGACACTTGGAGCTGGACAGTTGGAGCTGGTTTTATAAAGGACACTTGGAGCTGGTCAGTTGAGCTGGTTTTTTCGAAATTTAGTTAAAATTTTAAAAAGCTCCATCATACTCCGGCGTAACACGACCCGCGTAACACAATTTGACTAGTGTTACGCGTAACACTGTTTTTGAGTCGCGTAACACGAGTGGCGCAACACGAGTTAAGTAACATAACTTGTTACGCGACTCGTGTTACGCATGTCTTTACGCGTAACACTGCTTTCGAGTCACGTAACAAAGTCTCGTAACACACTATTTTGTTACGCGTAACACCGAGTCACGTAACACCTTATTTTTGGCTTCTGGATTCATTTTTTGTGTTTTGACCTTTTGAAATGTTTGTCTTCTTATGTTTAACGGGATTTAAGAGTGTAGAAGTTCTAAAAAATAGAATTTTCTGAAGAGATAGAAATTTTCCTATTTAAGACGCATCTCATGTTACGCGAGTTGAGTCACGTAACAACACCCTGTTACGTGAATCGCTTTGCTAAGTTATATCTCCATATAGTATTTGGATCCGCTGTGTCTTTTTTCGCCACTTTTAACTTAGAGCTCAATTTTCTGCTACGTTTTGCGAACCTATGTTGGATATCTTTCCGGAGCACTCAAGTACAGCATATTAGTTTCTTTTAAGTACAAAATGTATGATCAAAGTTCGCACTAAAAAAATTTTCCTGCGTCCAAATTGAGATAATGTATTTTAGCCTGGATTTTTTGTGGATGTTTGGGTTCCCTACTTTTCTCCAATTTTCGCAAACTCATCTTTCGGTTGGTATCCAGGTAGTCGTATTCAGATTGGATAACCCAGGTGGTGGTGCCGCCAGGTGCTGATGCTCAGGTGGTCATGCCCCGTGGCTGATTTTTTTTAACAAACTCATAATGCAGTCGTGTCTCGATACAACGCAACCTTTGAAATGATTCCAGCAAAAAGAATTTGGTCATATTCACGTTCGGTATAACGCGACCTTTTTCTGGTCCCAAGGGTCGCGTTATATCGAGACTTGACTATATAAAATACTGCGTTAATATTGGCAGCCTTTTTATAAAATTAGTTTATTTTGAACAATCATCAGATTGTCAGCAAATTCGTGCATATACCCTAAATGACTTTAGAATGACTAGAGGCGCCAATAGGCGCTTGTAACCCCTTAATAATATGAAATCTAACAGTTTTTTCAAAAAGATAGAATTACACGAAAATTGTTGTATCTTCTAGGAGATTCAGGATACCTTCTGGTCGTACACTTTCCGGATAGTTGATGTGGGGTCAAGGCGATTTGCTCACACTCCAGGCGACTGGAGTAGCATTCAGGCGTTTGGGGCACCCTCCAGGCAGTTTTAGTACCTTTCAGGTAAACAGGGTATCCAGATGGTTGAGTTACTATCCAAATAAATTTTCATCGGTATTTTGAATTAAATTAAAAAAAGCACTATGTTACGCGCCTCGTCTCAGCCATATCTATCGATTAAAAAAAGATCGCGAAAATAAATAATGATTCTGGTCTAAAATATAAAAAATAATAGCACTTGCAGATGTAAACACTATATAAAGATGATTTCTATGCAAAGATGGGTTTTGTGAATAGCCCTGTGAAAAAGAATGCGCGGATATCTGAATAAAAAGATAGGAAATTCTCGGAGGGATAGAGACTGTGTATTTTTAGGATGACTTGATATAATGTGCTCTGGCATTGGATCAGACTTTTTAGGTGTTATCACCTGATTCAGACCACCTGAGTACTTGGGCTCTGCCACTACCTTGATCTGTCTGTTGGACAGAGAAAACTGTAAGTACCGTATTTCCTCTAATAGTAGCCCTCCCCAAAATCCGCTATTTTTTAAATTCATTCTCCTCCTTTTATACCGGGTTTTGTTTCGAACGCCACATATGCTATATACCAAAATGTAGCTGGGAATCTGCGCTACATTTTGGTATATAACATATGTGGCGTTCGTAAACAAAAACCCGGTATAAAAGGAGGAGAATGAATTTAAAAAATAGCGGATTTTGGGAGGGCTACTATTAGAGGAAATACGGTATCTTTCCTGTATGTCTCCAGTTAGCATCCTTTACCTTTGTATGATCGCCGTTTAAACGTAAATGTTGACAAACAAGAAAGAATCGTTGACCTCAAATGTGTTACGCGACTCGGTTGTTACGCGTAACATGTTACGCGTAACACGCGAAATGTTACGCGTAACATCAAAAAGTGCTGTTACGCAACTTTTGATACGCGGGTCTGTTACGAGACTCAAAAAAGTTGTTACGCGTACAGAGTCGCGCAACATGAGTAGCGTAACAGAATTTGTTACGTGTTACGCCGGAGTATGAATGGAGCTAAACAATTGTCTTAAAGGGGGGGGGAACTTTATATACGCATCGCCTTAGGTCACAGGTTCGACTACCACTGGCTGCAGACCCTATTTTTTTCCTTTTATTTACAAGTTTAGTGTCAAAATGTAGCCAAGCTTCTGGGCTTTCATCTGAGCTATACGGATGAAAAGTTGTTATAAAGTTAGGGCTAAAATATAAAAAATCCAATCCGATGAAATCCTCAATAGGACTATACCAGTACTTTTTGGTAGTATTCTGGAACTGACGTTTTTTCCCAATTTTAATTTACATACTCATTTGCAACCTTACACTCAAAATGTAGCCCTGCTTCTTGCCGTCATTTTTAGCATACGGTTGTATGAAATAATGTAAATTGAAACCGCAATAAAAGTCAGTTCCTAAGTAATACCGAAATCCTCCCCCTCAATAGTACTCTATTATTCCTTGGTCAAACCTTCGCTAGCTATCTTGTTTTTCGGAAGTGATTTTGGTGTGAAAAAATTTCTATCTTGCTCGCCATGAAATTCTGACTCTAGAAAGTCACTAAACATGTGAGCAAATAAATAAATTTGGCAGAGGCTCAGGCTATATTAGTCTAAATACGCATCATTTTGGCTGGTTTCCTCTAATTTTGGTGGTAATTTGCCAAAAATCGCAAAATTGAGGCAGTTGATGACAGCAAATCAGTGCTGGAAATGGTTGCAATCGATTGCTCGATGATTTTTGGACCTAATAGTAAAAAAACTTCCTAAAAAAGTAAATTAAAACACCCCCAGAGGGACTAGAACTTTCGACAAAAGGCGATGCGTATATAAAGTTCCCCCCACCCCCCCCCCTCCTTTAAACAAAAAAAACCAGCTCCAAGTGTCATTTATAAAATCAGCTCCAAGTGTCCAGCTCCAAGTGTCCCCAGCTCCAAGTGTCCTAGCCCCAAAAAACTGTGTAATTTGCAAAACTTTTAAACGGATTTGAAAAAGGGTAATACTTTTTTTGCCGCGACATGACCCCTCAAATAACGGTAAAAAAATTTTTTGCTACGAATGGACGACCACTGTGTTTTTTCGGTGCATGGATTACCTAGTATAACTGAAGTTGGATCATAGAAAAACATTTTAAATTTAAAAATCTCATTTCAAGACGAAAATATTACTACAGTCGAGTCTCGATTTAACGTACCCCTAGGGCCGGTCCCCAGGGGGTACGTTAAATCGAGACTCGACTGTACCCGGGTACCACTACACTGCATGAATTCCCCAACCTGTGTACGACTACCTGGCTTAAACCAAACCAGGTGGTCGTCCGCTTGGATCAGAAAAAAATTTACGTTCTTCATGTTCCAAAACCAGTTTTCTCGACTAATTCGGGCATGCTGAAGATGTTTAATAATGGTAAAACTCCGTTTTTTTCGGGTATTTTTTGAGTTTTTCGTAAAATCGAGTTTTGCTAAAACCAATGATGTCCGAATACTCAAAAAATACCCGAGAAAGCGGAGTTTTACCATTTATTAAACCATCTTCAGCATGCCCGAATTAGTCGGGAAAACTAGTTCTCAAACCTAAAAAAAGTAAAAAAAAATCGCTCCAAACCAAGTGGATGACCACTTGGTTTGGTTGGTTTAGACAAAAAAATTCAATTCCTGCAAAATTTTCAGTGAACATAAAAAAACTCATTGGGTACACTGAAAGTGAGAGTAAAAGTAAGACTGAGAGGCGATTTTTTTCCTGTTGGATACACGAAAGTGAGACATGAGAGTACGCGAGAGTGAGAGTTCGAGTCAGAGTGAGAATGAAAGGGTAATCCACTAATTTGATACTGGGCTTCAGGGTAGATACCTACCTACCTTCCAGTGGATAAGGGACGAGAAACAGGTCAAAATATCGAAATAACATGACTTCCCTTCAAGACAAAATATACCCTGAAAAACATACCCCAAATAACCCCCCTCAAATAAGCCCCCTGAAATAACGCCAACATTGTTTACTTATTCTGTTTTGACACTGTTTGTCGACTTGCAAGGAGGATATCGTGGGATCGCACTTTTCCCCAGGCCTGTAAAAAGCCGTACGTGGCCACTGGCGTACGCTTACTGGGCCACTACAGTCGACCCTCGATTTAACATACACCCAAAAAGTTCGTTCCCGCCTAGGGTCCGACACTTTTTTTTGTCTCACTTTTCGACATTTTTTACTTATTCTGTTTTGACAGTCTGGTCCAAATATCGCAAGGATTCCGATTTTGCCGATCGTTTTTCAGAATCATAAAATATTTACATCTAAAAAAGCAAAACCTCGATTTAACATACGCCTGTTTTGGATTTAGGCGATTAATATTAAAAGTGAATATAAAAAGTGTCGGATCCTAGGCGGAACGAACTTTTCGGGTGTATTTTAAATCGAGAGTCGACGGTATATCGAGGTTTGACTGTATCGTAAATTTTTACCTAAAGCAAAACATAAGCCTAAGCAAACGCGAGTGGAACAAGCGGTGGAAGAAATAGAACTGGAAACTGAGGAAAATTATTCGATTGAAAATGAATATGATGTATCTATGAAGGATTATTGAATGGTTAATTGAAATTTTTTGAATAAAGTTTGGTTGTATAAGTGTCCGAAATTTCGGACACTTATACTGGATATCATGGTATCTTGATATCATTGTTTTTCATAACTGACCCATGGGCCATGGGTCATTCCGAAAACTTTTGTTAGCTTCCAGAGGTAGGGAGCCAAATTCACATGGGATTCGGGCACGCTCTACAAGAAAATTCGGCTGGAGTTTAGAATGTGACCTTTTTCTAAAAATGTCAAAATCAGTTTTTTTAGTTGTGTAACATTGTAAAAAATGCTCAGCATTCATTTTTATTGTTGGGAAAGCCAATTTTTCAAAAAAAAAAATTTTTTCGAACCACAGGGGGGGTATCATGGTTTTTTAGTCAAAAATTTGAAAAATTTAAATTGGCGCCTTTTTGAATTTAAAAGGGAATAAGGGCTGTATTGGGAGGGGAAGGGAATAAAAGGGGGCCACTTTTATGGCAGAACATTATAATTTGAATATCTATATTCTTCGACTGCCTCACCATGTTTTTCAACTGGGCCGTGGCAAAAAGATACTCTATATGCATTTTATGGTCAAGAGTACTTCTCGGAATCATGTCTAAGGTAAGTGTGTGCGCGCATCTCTAACTCTCAAGCCCCTGCGCCCCCTTCGGGGGCGCAGGGGGCTTGGGGGCTTGGAGTTGAGATGCGCACACCCACATACCTTAGACACAAATCACTCGAAAGTGACTCTGGATGCATGAAAAAGCATGCATACCAGAGTTTATTTATGCGGTAGGCCCCAGTATTCAAAACTATGTTCAACATCTTCTTGTTAGTGGCCCTGTGTGATTAGTGGCCCTTTTATATTCCTTCCCCTCCCTATACAGCCTTAATCCCTTTTAAATTCAAAAGGCGCCAATTTAAATTTTTCAAATTTTGACTAAAAAACCATGATACCCCCCCTGTGGTTCGAAAAATTTTTTTTTTTTTTGAAAAATTGGCTTTCCCAACAATAAAAATGAATGCTGAGCATTTTTTACAATGTTACACAACTAAAAAACTGATTTTGACCATTTTTAGAAAAAGGTCACATTCTAAACTTTAGCCGAAAATTCAAACCCCAGGTCACAGTCAGGGTTTCTCCCTTGTGAGATTGAAAATAAATTTGATGTATCTATGAAGGATAGATACCCTTATTGATAGATAGATACCAATTTGTTTTTTGTTGATAGATACCAATTTGTAACTTTGATCGCCATAGTCAGCTTGGCTACCAAATAGAATTTAAATAATTATAATCTAATATCGGTGGTCCTCAAATCGCAAAAAGTTCGCAGCTTTCGAAAAAGAGTCAAAACAAGTTTTTTAGAGACGTGATTAATATTAGGGATGCTTGATAAGAATTACTAAGATTCCCTCTAAAACTCTTTCATTTTCAGACCAACTACTCTGCTGCCAATGGCTTCATCGACGAGTTCATCAGACAAAGGCGCAAAAATAAACTCAGTGGGAATGCCATTAATTGGGTATGAAATACTTTAAAAATTACTTATTTGTCTGACCAGCTTTGCAACATTCAGGGCAATTGGCTAGAGGTGGGTATGGCAGAGAGGAGTGGAGTGAACGCCTATTTCAAGTCAATGGGCTTTGCTGGCCTGTCTACAAAAGACGCTATGAAATATTTTCGCTACATCATTGAAAGCAATCCAGAGCGCATTTTGGTGGCTAAAATAGATTGGCCTCTGTTCCTAAAATATCGCCATGACGCTCGAGCACTGGTAGAAGGCAACCAGTACCTTAAAAACGATGAATCAGCATTTGACCACGCTAGAAATGAAGCCGACCAGGAAGTTAGATTATTGGCTCAAACTACTGCAGCCTCTGAAGTGTATTTCACTAGTGGGCACTCTACGAAAGATGACTTTCACCACTATCTACTGGCAAAACTAAATTCGTTGATGAGTGAGTTAACTGACGAGGATCCTCAACCATCGATTCCAACATGGGTTTGATGGAAATTGGCTTTGACTCTTTCAAGCTCTACAGTTTGACCACTCAATTAAATGTGGACTTAAAGGATGCATACAAAGAAGGATTCAGCGTCAATGTGGTGGACCTCTTTGAACACAACAGCATCCATAAATTGGCTAACTTTATATGGATTAATTTGAAGTGTGTGGATAGAGCTAGTTTTGATGGCAAACAAGACGAAAAAAATTCTCCGGTCAATTATGAGGCGGTCGATGTTTGCTTGAAACACATATCTGATCATATTGTGGAGGGAGAAGTAATCGGTAAGTGCGGACTTTGCATGTAAATTAGAGATGTTTCAAAGGGATAGGTGCTTTTAGTTCTTTCAGTGTCATTTTGTTTAAATTCTTGAGTAATTTTAAAATTTTTATTTATTTTTTAGCTGTTTGGTGCATATTTTTGAATTTTTGGACTCAGCCGAAACCTTTTGGGCGCAGGGTAGGCGATCGCATGTTCGGACGAGCTCAAGTTTGGGTCTTAAATTACAAAAAAGATTAAATGAAAGAAGCGAATTCAAAAAATGGCACGGAAAGAACCAGACAGCTCTTTTCCGACCCGGAACTAGTACTTATTCCGTGACTGCAAATATTTTTTCCTAATTTTTATTACCATTTTCAGTGCCTGCGGCTTATCAAATCTATTTTTTTGAACAACACTTGCGCTCAACGCCCAGCCACAGCGGCCAACACTTTTATTTGACAGATCTCAAGTTTACCAACAAAGTAAAAATGAGTCATCTCAATCACCTGCAAATCTCTGCATCTGGACATTTGAATCTCAGACTGCATGTCCATCTAAACACCTTTTCTTCTTGCACATACTCCCATGCTAAACCACCAGTTTCCACACTCCAGCAGCATTTTCCGAACCAACCAATCCGAATCGCAAACTACTACACTCAAATATCTGAATCAGGAATCAACTATGGACCTTCTTTACGTGTTCTTGAAAATGTCTACTACAGTCCTGCAGCCAACTGTATCCAGGCTACTGTGAAGCAGGCTGATTTTCCATATTGGGTTCTCTATGATCTAGGTTTGTGGGCTTACAATTTGCTTACACATCTAAAAAAATACCATCAATAACTCTTTTAAGGCGCATTCACAATGAGGAGGCTGTTTGCGGATGCTAAACCAGACTTTACACTCGGAAATGACCAAAACTTTTTTTTTAAATTTTTCAAAATTATTTTTTTGGTGCCATCTTGTAGCCAAGATTCAGGGTTACAAGATGAGCTGTTGATAGGTTAAATACCGTATTTCCTCTAATAGAAGACACGGGTGTTATATTTTTCAACCTCCCTCTAGGGGGGTGTTATATTAGAGGGGGGTGTTATAATAGAGGGGGGTGCTCAATATTTCAACCATGTCGCGCCAAAGGCGCCGGGTTTTTTCGGACAATACTTTTTTTTGGCTAAAAACACTTTTTTGGCGCAAATTTTTATTTTGCGAAATTAGATTGAAAATTTTTATTTTTTTCAAAAGTTTTTACATCGTCATGTAGCCCTGCTTTTCTAGTTTCTGATAAGGTGTCATTTATTGCATCAAA
This sequence comes from Ditylenchus dipsaci, assembly GCA_004194705.1. NCBI lineage: Eukaryota > Metazoa > Nematoda > Chromadorea > Rhabditida > Anguinidae > Ditylenchus > Ditylenchus dipsaci. The sequence goes on along the minus strand of SADC01000125.1, from coordinate 199,131 downwards.
TGTGATACAAAAAGGTAAAAGTATGAACCAAATTAGAGTAACAATTTGATTCATATTTTTACCTTTTGTTCACATTTTTTTAAGATATGCAATTAATGGTACCTCATCAGAAACTAGAAAAGCAGTGCTACATGATAATGTTGAAACTTTAAAAAAAGTTACAGTCTACTCTCGTTAAACTGGCACTCCAATAAACTGGTACCCTCGATAAACTGGCACTTTGAAAAAGCCCTATTTGGCTGGCCGACAGAGAAATTAGGCAAAGTAACATCCCACTAAACTGGCACCCCCGATAAACTGGCACCCCAGGCTGGTCCCCAGGGGTGCCAGTTTATCGAGAGTAGACTGTAAAAATTTTCAATCTAAAATTTGCGCCAAAAAATGTGTTTTACGCCAAAAAAAAAATTGTCCTTTTTTTTTAACAAAAACAACAAAAAATTAGCCAATCGAATATTTATTCCCAAACCATTGATCAAAACCAGGAGGTGAAAAGAACAACCAGAACAACATCCAAAATCATAAGAACAACCAGGAGGTGGAAACAAAAAATTCGTTCTAAAACAAAAAAATTCGATTTACTTAATGTTTTTGACTCTGGGGGGGGGGGGGGGGGTCTTATATTAGAGGGGTCTTCTATTAGAGAAAATACGGTATTGTTAAAAAAATTGAGTTAAAAAAGACTCCGCCTAAGCATCCGCACTCGAATTCGAGTTAGGATTCTTGGGCGGAGTCTTAAAACTTTATCTGAGTTTTTGAAGCAACATTTACTCAGTCAATAGCTCATTTAGTAGCCCTAAACCTCAACTATATGATGTCAGACGCTATATAAGCAACTGAAAAATAAAAACTGCACCAACTGAATAATTTTGGAGAACAGTAAAAAAAAGGGAGGATTCTGTTTCGCGGATTCTTAGTGAGTAGTCTGTTTTAGCATCCGCAAACAGCCTCCTCACTGTAAATGCGCCTTAAGAGTAAATTTTTTCGAATTTTTTTCGGACTTCAAAACCTGTTGTCTGGACTAATTTGATCATGCTGAAGATGGTGAGACAGTGATAAAATTCCGTTTTGTAGGGTATTTCTTGAGTTTTGTTAAAATCGAATTTTGGTAAAATCAATTATTGTCCAAAAAACCATACAAAACTTTATTTTACTATTATCAAACCATCTTCAGCATGCCCGAATCAGTCTAAAAACAAATTTTGGAACATGAAAAATGTAAAAAAAATTTGCTCCAATTAGACGACCACTTGGTTTTATTGTACCCAGGTAGTCGTACCTCAGGTAGTCGTACCCAGGTTGGGGAACTCAGGTAGTGCAGTGGTACCTTGGTAGTGATGTTTTAGTCAGTTAAAGAACTTTTAAAATTTAAAATGTTTTTCTATGATCCAACTTCAGTTCTACTGGATAATCTACGCACCAACAAAACCAAGTGGTCGTCCACCTGGAGCAAAATTTTTTTAAATTTTTCCATGTTCCAAAACTCATTTCTAGACTAATTCAGGGTACTTATTCGGTTGGTGTGGGGGGGGGGGGGGTGTGCCGGTTTTTTTTTCACTGATTTAAAAATAGTGTTTGAACGTCTTCTAAGTAATTTATATGTACTAAAACGATAAAAAAGTTGTTTTGCGATATTTTTCTACATTAAAAGATGATTTTTCGAAAAAAATTTTTGACCAAAATTTCACTTTTTGCCTTGGGGGACCAAGGCAAACTTCCTTACTTTAGGGTATTTTACCCCGTTTTGGTCACTGGAGCTGGGCAAAAAGAGCCTTTGTATGCATTTTTGATCAAGAGTCTTGCTCGGAATTATGTCTAAGGTAAGTGAGTGCGCGCATCTCTAACCAACCAACCAAGCCCCTGCGCCCCCGAAGGGGCGCAGGGGCTTGGTTGCTTGGGGTTGAGATGCGCACACCCACATACCTTAGACGCAAATCACTCGAAAGTGACTCTGGATGCATGAAAAATGTATGCATACCAGAGTTTCTTTATGTGGTAGGCCCCAGCTAACAAAACTATGTTCAAATCCCATCTCTCAAGGGTATTTTTTTGTTAAATGATCACTGTTGTCTATTCTTTTCTTACAGTACACAAATGATTTAGAGAAAGAAAATTTGCCTTGGTCCCCCAAGGCAAAAAGTGAAATTTTGGTCAAAAAATTTTTTTCGAAAAATCATCTTTTAATGTAGAAAAATATCGCAAAACAACTTTTTTATCGTTTTTAGTACATATAAATTACTTAGAAGACGTTCAAACACTATTTCTAAATCAGTGAAAAAACCGCCCCCCCCCCCCAACCGAATAAGTGCCTAATTCAGTTTTAGGCAAAGTAATGCATGTATGAAAATTGCATGTATGAAAAATTTCGGGGCGCACGCCGGCGCTGGCGTGCAACTATTTGTATAGCCGCCTTTGTATAGTTGTATAGGGTCCGAGATCTCAACAGATTTGATTCAAAGTCGCATACTGGCTATTCAATGTGACCGAACACTCCACGGGCGAGTAAAAAATAAGTTTGCAAGGTTCCCTTAACAACTTTCACCCCTCCTTTAAGGGTTTAAGTAAAAAAAAACAGTTTTCTGGAATCCGCTCCTGTGCCTCACAAAAAGGTTCCTTATAAGGTGGTTTGTTTGAAACCAAATTTGTGCAGCAATTTTTATGTTGTTGATTGATAGATTTGTAACAGCTCTTGAATAGCTAATGCTATAGGAATCGAATAGAAATGCCTCATTGAAGCGCCATGGCTAATAGTCGTCCCCCGCAATTAAATTTTTTTTTGAAAAGTCACTGAACTTGTGTACAAATTTTTTAGCTGGGTTTCTAATAAAACAAAGCCTAGAATTTGACTTTAGGTCAAGTTTTATTAGAATCCAAGTTAAAATTCCGTACAGAAGTTCAATGATCCAGAAAAAAAATTGAATTTAAATTAAATTTAAACTTAAATTTAAACACGTGAGCTTGTCCCTTTGAAAAGTACAATTCCCATCCCAAAACTGCATTTCCGAAAAACTATATTTGCGCGCTTAAGACTACTGTTAGGTTGGGGAAAAAACGATTTTAAAAATGAAAAAGTATAATTTGACTTACGGGGGTCCAAATAGGCGTGGACCTAATAAGGAAGTTCGAAGGAGTAGCCAGAGCGAGAGCCATATAAAAATGATTATACATCACTCCGGCCTCCGGTATTTTCACTTTTTTGTCTCTTTGTACAGAAAAGCACTGACAAAAATTGTCACCGAAATTTTTAGAAAGAGACTAATAGTTACGACAAAGTACAAATAAAAACTTTATTGGATACAAATCGACTTTACAGCTAGTTGATATGGTGACCTTGTGAATTAGGACAATAGATTATACGGTCATAGTATCAAGAAAGAGAAACAGGAGCACAGACCAGTTTTTCAAAAATTCTTTCGATGGAACAGGCTTCTTTCTTACTTCATTAAGCAGAATTACTATCGGGGAATGTTTTCTTCAGCTAAAAAAGAATGAGAAATGTTTCCAAATGACAAATTTGATTACCAATTGTTCCAAGATCCACATATGACGTCCTTTCACTTCTGCATTGGCATTGAATTCAGCAACAGTTCGAAGAGCAGAGACAATGGCTTCATCTCGCTTTGGCCCACAGACATCAGCCAGCTTGTTACATTCAGCGCTGTTCTTGCTTTGTTCCACTACTTTGTCGACATCAAGATCTTTGTAGCAACGACCAAGTCGCATCAGACAGGCTTCATTAAAGAGATTGGCCTGCAAAAAAGTAAAATTTCGCTGGTAAACGAAAATTAAGAACAGCTTACCATACGCTCCACTGCGACAAAACTCTCCGCCTCGAACTGGCTGTCGACCACCATGGTAGTAATCTTGCCCGTAATCTTGTGGTAGTACAATTCCTTGTCCTTAAAATTGTCATATTAACCATCTGGATTATGCTAGCGAAAAATGAGTAATGTACAGTAGCTTCTAGAAGAAACTCAAGGCGTTGAAGGGCAAGTGTAGTGAGGGTTCTCGACGCAAATAGTTGTTGTACACAGCTTTCCTTGTCAAAAAACTTGACAACATCGTAGAAAACTTCCTTTGGGATACGTGCAGTCATGTTACACAAAGTGGGAAGTTATTCAGTGCGTCTCGAAAACCTCACTCACAGCAGATCATAAATCTAATCAACTCTTAGAGTTGCACTGATTAGAAACATGATTCACAAATGTTAATTTACCAAGGTCACGAGTCCCCTGTCAGTAGTGGCTTTCCCTTCGATACGACGAATGAGTCCACAAATGTGCTTAAGCAACTCCGTTCCATCGTATCCTTGATATTTGTAGACTTCACGAAGAATCTCTATCGGAAGTGCACGAATAAAGTCCTAAAACGTAAATTGTAACGGCTACGTATAACCTGAAAAGCTGTACCATAGTCGATCCAAAGCGGGTTAATTCAGAAAGCTCTTCAAAGTAATAAGTCTAAAAACGATACACATATAATAAACCAGAAAATACAAAAAAGTTTCAAATTGCAACAATTCTGCAGCGAGAAAATAAAACTGGAACTTTGATGACAAAGTTGACGAAATACTGATGTTTTCGAAGTGAAAATCAAAAAGCACACTAAAACTTCGTTACAAATATTTCGGCTTGTTCATGATTGAATAACAGATACCGTATCATCTGTATTAAGTCCCCCTCTGTAATAACTTCTCCCCTATATGGACCTATAGGTCGGATTATGAAAAAAACCCGAATCCGGAAATTTCAAAACCAGGAATCCGGTTCGGGTTTCGGATTTTTGAAAAATTACAAAAAGAGGGCAGCATACATTTTGCAAAAACGAAAGTTGGCAAAACGAAACTTAGTGAAAAATTTCCTTGGTCCCCCTGTTGTCGAAAAATCTAAAAATCATAAAAAAGGTATGCACCCAGGTGGATTCGAACCACGTCACCCCTTAAAATCACCTAGGCCGAAATCCAACAGTAACTGGTTTTTTGGGGGTTGACTGAAAGGGGTAAACTTCGTAAAAAGCTGTCCATAATGAGAAATATGGTTAAAATGCAGGACGGCGATGAAAAAAATTAGGACGGCGCAGGACGGCGCGGTCACTATGCAAATTGAACCCGTAAATTGAACCCCGGTAAATTGACCCTCCGGTAAATTGAACCTCCAAATTTGTCTTGGCAGGATTTTTCGGCTTTTAATTCTTATTACCAATACAGTGAGAGTGAGAGGCAGACTAAAGGCGCATTCACAATGAGGAGGCTGTTTGCGGATGCTAAATCCGATTTGTCACATGGAAATGGCCATAACTCTTTTATTATTTTTTTAAAAATTATTCTGTTATCGCCATCTTGTAGCTCACATTCAGGGCTACAAGATGAGCCATTGATAAGTATAATGTTGTTCAAAAAGAAAGACCCCACCCAAGCATCCGCACTCGAATTCGAGTTAGGATTCTTGGGCGGAGTCTTAAAACTTTATCTGAGTTTTTGAAGCAACATTTACTCAGTCAATAGCTCATTTAGTAGCCCTAAACCTCAACTATATGATGTCAGACGCTATATAAGCAACTGAAAAATAAAAAAACTGCACCAACTGAATAATTTGGGAGAACAGTAAAAAAAAGGGAGGATTCTGTTTCGCGGATTCTTAGTGAGTAGTCTGGTTTAGCATCCGCAAACAGCCTCTTCACTGTAAATGCGCCTTCATAGACAATTTTTTTATTTAGGTTTGCAAGCTCTTAGTGTAGCTTTATGGAAGACCCAATACAGTCCCTGCTACTACATCCAATCGAAATTCAGTCCTTATTTATCAACTCTGGTATAGCTGAAAGCACTATGGACTACACGATTATCGGAAAAGTATTGCATAAAGACAATACCTTAGCTGTTGGCTGTGTGGAGGTGTTTGCCCACAACGGTCAATTGCTGATCCAAATGGATGGTATCAAAGCCCTCAAAAAAGAGCCGTCCAAAAATAGTATTGGAACAGACAAGGAAACAAACACACAAAAACAGCACTGTAACCAAATTAACCGTGAGGAGGGAGTCACGCCGATCACAGATAATCACCAAGTTAACTGCGAAATCTTCAAAATGAAAAGATGGTCAATTCAATTGCAGACTATAGAGATATCAAATGTGAAAAAGAAAGAAAGCTAACTGTGAACAATGAAATAAGCTATAAAAAATTCACTGCTTGCGACACCAAAACTTTTCTGCATAAAGAAAATGCAAGTAGTGATAATGAACTACTACAAGTGGAAAATTCAGCGCTTACTATGGTTCATCCTGGGTCTATGCTAGGCCCATCACAATTATCTCCAATTCATATCCAAATCAAAGGCTGGAACAAATCCTTATTTTCTCAATCAAACATCCATAGTTTTGACAGTTACCTATGCAAAACCACTCCATCCAACCTACCACCAGTAACCCACATGGACTGCGCCTTCTTTAACATCACACCTAAGGAAGCTGTCTATATAGATCCACAGCAAAGGTGGCTGCTAGAAGCTTCTGTAGAAGGTAGAATTATATTTCTCACCGTATTTCCTCTAATTTTTTCTGCGGGGAGTAGAATTTTTTCAAATTTCAGGATGTCTGAAATTTCTGTTTTCATTTACTGTTTGAGCGGTGTAAAAATGGCTGTTACATTTTCAAAATCCTCTCAGGCACTTTTTACACAGCCCAAACAGTAAATGAAAATAGGAATTTCAGACCGCTTAAAGTTAGGGGGAGTAATTAGAGGGAGGGGGAGAAATTAGAAGAAAAAACCGTATTTCTAGGGGTTACTCTTACAATATGGGTCAGAATATGCCTCAGAAGAACCGCCAAAAAAAATTCATCATTTCATAATTTAAAATTGCGCCGATACTTTTTTGTTTGTACTAAACTTTTCCTCGGAATCTACCGCATTACTCAGGCTTTCCAAACTGATTCCTCAGCACTTTTCTGATTTTGACCCAAAATCAGGGCTGCCATCTCAAAATTAAAAAAAGAACAATTTCCCAAAAAAGTAATTTGAAGAAAAAAGTGCATTTTATCTAGTGCTCATTGCCCTTTTGAAGGGAAAAAAGATTTTTACTAAAATTTCAAAATAAAAAAAGATTTGGAGTCCCAAAAAGGATAAATCTTTTTAAAAAGGACACATGGCAGCTCTACCCAAAATTGATTATTTATTTACATTTTGTTAAAATCAACATTTTTTGAGAGCAACTTTTATCTCAGCCTGCTAATTCTGCAAAAACAAACAACATAATAAATATTTGTATTTACAGCCATCCAAAACACAGGCTTGCCTTGTCTACCCCAAACACAGGAGTGTTCATTGGGTGCAGTTCTTCGGACTTTGCTCAAAAAATTTACAGTAACCTCCAGATGACCAACTAAGTGGCTACCTGACTACTGGCACTAACTCTAGTGTATTAGCTGGTCGTTTATCCCATTTTTTGGGATTAACAGGACCCACACAAACTTTTGATACTGGGTGTTCCTCTTTTTCTACGGCTCTAATTGCCGCTTGTGAGTCCCTTAAAAATAGAAAATGCTCTTTTGCACTAGTTGGAGCAGTCAACTGTATTCTCAACAAAAAGACAACTGTAGCTTTGGAAAAGGCCAAGATGTTGAGTGGACAGCACAAGTGTGCCTCTTTCGACGCTTCTGCAGATGGCTACTTGAGGGGCGAGGCTGTGGTTGTGCTGCTGCTAGAGGGCGTGAAACAACTAAATGGGTCTGGACTGGAGATAGCTGGATGGAGTAGTGGACATAATGGGGGAACCAATGCAGGCTTAACCGTGCCTTGCGGAGAAGCTCAACAAAGAGTGATGCTCGAAGCACTGGAGATGAGTGGAGGGCTGGATGGCGTAGATTTGTCGAGGTGCATGCAAGTGCCACTCCCTTGGGGGATCCTATTGAGGCAGCTGCTCTGGTGCAGGTGTTTGAGGATGAGATGCTGAAGTTGAATGAGGCTGCGAAAATAGAATGTGAAGACAAGAGTTGACTGTGACTAAAAATGTTGACCGCAACCTCAAGAAGCTGACTATAAACGCCAGTAAGACCCACTTTGGACATTGTGAAGCAGCAGCAGGAGGGGTTGGACTAGTGCAAGTATTGCAAGCGTTGGAAACAGGCTATTTGACTGCCGTCAACCACTTCCAACTACTCAACTCCCAAATAAGAAATGGCTTGAAGCAAAAAAATGTAAAATTAGTAGTACCTGTGGTAAGCGCGGAGATGGAGCACTTTAATAAGGCTATGATCAATAGTTTCGGCTTCAGTGGGGTCAACACCTGCGTTATAGTCCAAAATTTTGGCAATGATGAAGACGAAGCGAGTGGAGAAGTCACGTAGATCCATCACAACTGTTGCTTCTCTCAGCCAAATGCAGCTGGTCTCTGGACCAAATGAAATCACAGACTGTAGCTTACCTAAAAAACAACAGCATGCAACTGTGGAGGTGTGCAACCACCTACAAAAGAGAATGCACTTTTCTAACTGTAATGGGCATGTTTGATTGACTTGAACACAGATAATTTGCAAGAATTGGTGGCAGACACCACTATAAAAGACAAAACTGTAACTTTAATACTTGGAGAAGTAGGCCAAGATGGTGAGGATTTATATGAAATGGCCTTTGAAGAACTTCTGCACAGCCACACAGGCTTTAGAGAGCAATGGATTGGGCAGGAAAGCAGTAAATTTGGCAGCTTTAGAGGCATAAAAGACTGTTTTTAACGGTAATTGGTTTTATGCTCAAGTGTGAAAGTGGACGTCAAGAAAGTGGTCGTAGAAAATGCAGAGATGGCTACTTGTATAAAGACTGTTTTTGAAACTATTGAATTGGATGAAAAGGAGAGATGAAAGAAGAAGACAGCAACAGTTTAATTATTGATTTGACTCAACTGGTTGATCTAAGACAAAGACCATCAAAAGTTATGAATGAGGTGAGAAAATTTGAGATCTCAGCCAACTGTAAATTAAAAATTTTAGATTTTTGGCAGAATGTTTTTGCACCAAGTAGCATTTCTCGGTGGAAGTGTTCAATCCAAGAAAAATGAATCAGGTAGATGGCTTGCCTGGATATTGCTTCGACAGGCAAAGATATTGGCCATTAGAGGAAGATCAAAAGAACAAATTACATCTAAGAATGTTATAAAAAACAAAGAAGACTTAAAACCCAGCCTACAGCCCAACTTGATGTATGAACTGATTTACCAACCACTACCTGAGCAATTACCGATCCCCACACACTTTTACACTATGGAATACTTAGCTTTGACTTTAACAATGTTATTATATTCAAGCCTAAAAGTGGTGATTAATCCATGCTCATTGAAGCTTCTATTAAAGACCTGCTTCACAAACAAATACCGAAATTTTGATTTTGTGGAACGCAGAAGAACAAAATTATCTAGAAACCTGCTATCGATAGCCAACTAATCAGCAAATGGCCCAGGAAGTCAATATTGCGTCTTGTTATTCTTATTCGATGTGATCAATCTGAAAGGTGGGTAAATATGGATTAAAAGCGGCATGCCCACGCTATTACAGGTCGTGCCGGGAATTCAAAAAAATTTCCTAATCATTGAACTTATGTAGGAATTTTTTTACTTGGTTTCTAACAAAACTTTACTAAAATTAAATTCTAGGCCTTGTTTTGTTAGAAACGAAGTTAAAAATTCCGTACACAAGTTCAAGGATTATTAATTATTATCATTTCTATTTTTGAAGTCCAGGGCACCAACTCTTATTCGCGTGGGCATGCCCTTTAAGGAGAATTGTAAACCAAATTGATTATTTAGGCCTATCCCACAAATTTCTGCATTTGCTCGCTCAGCAGCATCTGAATACTCGAATTTGTGTTACAGAGTGGTGCTGCTGACAAATCCGTTAGCTGCTCTTGACCAGAGAATTTAAATGGATTAGTTAACCAACAGTTCACTGCTCTACAACATCCTTGTTCAAGCGATGTCTTGTTGATAAACACTCAAGGCAATCTACTAGCTCAAAGACTGGTGCATATGACTCCAAAAGTAGTAGCAAAAAGGGCGGTGAAAGGAAAAGTTTTGATAACAGGAGGACTTGGAGGGATAGCCCAGCAAATTTTAAAGCAAATAAACCATGAAGTGGACCAATTCATTCTAGTTACCAGGAGCTCCGAGAAGGCCAAAATTTGGCGACGACAAAAAGATAAAGATCTATTTTGCCAACTGTGCGGACAGAGACAGTCTCAGCAGTGTGTTTTAGGTAGGTAGATTGTGAAACAAATCTTTTCAAGAAAAGATTTAAAAGGTCGTAATTTTAAAGTATATTTTAAGTAAGTGTCGGAATCGGAATCTTTGCCGTGCTTGGAATTTAGCCATACTGGAATTCGAAAAAACTTCAAAAATTAATCGAATTATCATATTTAGGGGGCTAATGATTTGACATTAATTTAACCGATTAACTTAACCTATTAACTTGATCTATTGTATCTGTAAATTTATCTTACTGTGCAATCAAAAATTAAAAAATTGCAGAAAATCCAGACATAACCACCATAATCCATTGTGCAGGAGTGGTTCAAAATTGCATGCTCTTCAATTTAAATCATGAAAACATGAGAGAAGTAATGAAAGCCAAAGTTGAAGGCACCAAAAACTTACTCGAATTAGCTGATTTGCATGAAGTTGCCCAGTTCACGGCCATATCATCCATTTCTGCTGTTTTAGGATCGTTGGGACAGGCCAACTATGGGTGGCAAACGCATGGATGACTCAAATATGTCAAGATTTCAAACCTAAATCAATAAAAAGATGAACATATCAGTGGTCTCGTTTGGGCCTTGGGCGGATGTAGGCATGTTGAGTGGGGACGGTAAACAAAGCATAAGGCGACAAATTGAACATGGTGGCTGGAACTTTTTGCCACCCCAGCAAGCGGTCATGTTTGTTGATCCAAACCATGTAAATGACCATACAATAGTGTTTGATGCAGATTGGACAAAAGTGGGAGAGCAACAAAAACATTTGACTAGATTTATAAGTGCATTGGCTGGAGATCCGAGACAAGAAACTTTGGAAAAAAAGAAAGATAATGTAAAATTTACAAATGTGAAACAAATCATTGAGGATTTTGTCAAAGAAGTAAGTGGACTTAAAAACATCAACACAAATGCTGGACTGATGTCACTGGGAGTGGATTCTCAACAAATTGAACAGCTCAGAACCTGCATGGCTGAGAATTTTGAAATCGAATTGAGTGCAGCAGAGATGTATGAGTATGTAAATGTTGACCAATTGCAGAACTGGTGCAGGATAAGCTCAAACAAGGTATTGCTAAAAGGATAGTGGAGCAAGAAGAATATAGCAATGGTGTTTTTGGTGAAAAGCATGGCGAGGACCATGATAACTTAACAGTACTGCAAGAGAAAATGTTGGCGGTGATAGCCAAATTTTCGATGAGACAGCTGCTAATGTAAAGGAGTTGAGAGCGTACGAGAAACACATTGGTGAAAATGACATGTAAGTTTTTTTCTATTTTAAGTTTTCAAGTTTAATTATTACTTGGTCAGAGTGTGCCATAAATTTATTTTGACTCAATCTATTTAATTCAAACTAAGGTCTTTTATCGAATGAGCTCTGGCTAAGGATCGGTCCCATTTTTTGTTTTGATTCTCTCTATTGTTCGTTTAGCGTAAGAATAGGCGCAGAAAAGGTTAGCGTAAGCTCGAACATGTTTTCCTTACTTTATTTTCAAATTTTCTGGAAAATTTCGAAAATTTTACACAGGGCGGACAACAGAGGTTGGTTGGAGATCAAGTGGATTTCTAGAAAAAAAAATATCGAAAAATTGCACGGGGGCACGGGAGATTGCCCCGGAGGCTGCAAACCCTAACCATAAGCCAAAAACCAACAGCAGAGAGAAATGCGAAATGGGGCTGATTCTCAATCCAAACCATCAAATTTACCTAAGACCTCAATATTTGCAACTTTTTCTGATTTTTTGTTTTATACAGGACCAGTGTTGTGCGTTTGGCTCGTTTGCGAGCGAGCAGCTCGCGTCCCTTTGATTGGACTTTGAGAGGCTCTTTTGAGAGGACGCGAGCTGCTCACTCGCCAAATAGCTAACTTGGCGGGCCACATGGCTCGCTAAGTTAAAAAACAAAGTGACAAGAGCTTGTTAGCTCGCGAGCCATTTGGCTCGCATCTATAATAAGCGTATGGTTCGGCTCGCGGAAAATATTTTTTGCTGAAATAAAGCCTAAATCTAGTTTATTTTTCATTTTTTTTCAATTTTTTGACTGATTTTTGCAAATATTAAGCTAGTAACACTTTATTTGTCCTTTTATTTGTTTTTAACAATAAATTCACGTTTAAAACTCACATAAAAAGCGCGAGCCGAACCATTTGTTTTTGTTTGCGAGCCAAATGGTTCGCGATACTAATGGCTCGTATGGTTTTGGCTCGCGTTCGGCTCGCTTAAAAAAAACAAGTATGCGAGCCAATTGGCTCGCATATATAAAAAAAGGCCAGCCATATGGCTCGAACCCATATGGCTCGCTAGGACATGCGATTTTAGGTCTTTCGTTTGGCTCGCGCGAGCCAAATGGACAACACTGGTCAGGACTTGTGCTAGTCGGGTCTTTGTCATTTTACTAACTAAAATTCATTCACCGAATATTTCAGCGCAATCATTTCTATGTCCGGTGCATTTTCTGGCTGCAATTCCATTGATGAGTTATGGGAAGGCATTATGAAAAAGAAAGAATTTTTTACCATAATTCCCCTATTGAATCGGAGAGTGACAATGATGAGGAGGAAACCACATTTGTCCCTGTATGCCATGCTAAATGAATTCCATTCCATTTATTTCGCATATTAAGGTTGCTGGTGTTGTACCTAACTCAGAAACTTTCGACCCAAACCTTTTCCAACTAAGCACTGAAGATCTAAAATCGTTGGACCTACAAACTCGTAAATTTCTTGAGCATGCTTATGCGGCATTGGAAAAGAGTGGATATATTCGAGAAAGGTAAATTATATTTTGATCATCAGGACTCTATGTGTGTTCGAGGATACACCCTAAAAACATGCCTTGGTCTTCCTTGTTGTTTTCTTCCTTGTTGTTCAAGTCTCAGAAACTATTTATAAAATTTTTTAAATAATCTTAAGCAAAAAATTACCGTATTTCCTCTAATTAGCCGACACCCTCTAATAAACCGACACCCCTACTTTGAGGGTCCGTATCTCAGTCCACAGAAAAAAATTTACATCGCTGTTAATTGCGTTTTCTTAGCTCCTACGAGCTCTATCGATTCCGCTTTTTCGATTTTGGATCTTCACCCGAAAATGTCGAGATCGACCCAAAATTTTCACGACTTTTGAAGGGTTGAAAAATAAACCGACATGTCGGCTAATTAGAGGAAATACGGTAGTTTTGGTATAAAAAGGAAAATTTTTTTGCCTTGGTCGCCCAACCTGAATTAGGCTAAGGCAAGGGTAAGCCAGCGTATTTTGGGACGCGCTCAAACATATTTTCTTATAAAAGCATGTTTGAGTCTGTCCTAGCATACGCTGGCCTACCCTTGCCCAAGTCTAAAGTCTAAAAAAATAACAATATCTTGAGATAAAAAAGTTTGACAAAAAAAACGGGAGCAAGGAATATTTTTTTGGTTGTACCCTCGTACACATATAGAGCCATCATCAGCTTTCCTTCATCGAAATTTGAATTTTCAGGAATGCTTTGAAGTAAATTCATCGCTTGGTTGTCGATATTACACTTTAAACTTTTAATGTATTTCTTAGAATTGGTTGTTTTGTTGGAGCTGAGCCATTTGCTTATGTTCCCGCAAAATCGGATGATGAAAACAGAGGTAGTCTGTTGAATATGTACCAAAAAACCAGAAGGATTTCATAGCCATGTGGACGTGTGTTTTTATTTCACCATTCGAACGAAATTGTTATTTTTTTCTCATAGAAGCCATATGCTTGATCTAAAAGGACCTTGTGCATCTGTTTATTCTGCTTGCTCCAGCTCTCTTCTGACAATCCAGCAAGCTTGCAATGCGATTTTTAACGGGAAGCTGGTAAAAAATATTTATAAGTGATTCAGATGGAGAATTTCTGTTGAGTTCAGAATTGTGCATTGCTGGTGCTGTTCACTTAGGTCTGCTTGCATCAACTTCCATAAACTTACCACTGTCTCCTTTTTAGTCCACCCTCAAGACATTGGCCATCACTATGAGCGAGGGATGGTAGTCACTTAAGAATTTGACTTCGAAAAAAATTATTTTGACATTCTAGGTGTTGTCGTCTAATGAGCACTGCCGGCCATTTTTCTCATCTCCAGAGGGAGGTATCATTCGTGGGAGTTGTTGTAAGCTCTTGCACCCCTGTTTTTGCTAAATTGTTTAAAATTAACTTTTCTATAAAAACAAACATTTTAAATAGGGTTGGCAAAGGACCGGATTCTTCGACCCGAATGGTCGAAAAGTCGACTGAAGTCGAAAATTTCGACTCGCAGAGTCAACCAGAAGTCGAAAATCGGAAATTTTCGACTTTCGACTGAAAAAGTCGAAAACGAAGGGTCGAGTCGCCAATCTTAATTCTTACTATTTTGGAATAAAATTCTATTTTTCTATTTTCAAGGTTCTGCAGTTGTTCTCAAGGATGCCAAGAAGGCTTTGTCGGACGGAGACCAAATACTCGCCGTTATAAAAGCAATTTCTGTAAACAATGACGGAGGTGATTGCTTCTAGCATTTTTTCATTTTTTACGGACATTATATTGCAGCTAACAAATCCAACTTTATGTCTCCAAGTGTGAAAGGACAACAGGCAGTCATGAACAATGCCTTACAAAACTTTATGAGGCAAGATGGTGATGACCATTTGTCCATCGCATATTTGGAGTGTCATGCCACTGGAACTGTTGTTGGAGGTCAAATATATTCGTTTAATTTACTGTATTTTTTCTAATTGTAGACGCGGGTCTATAATTTTTCAACCCCCCCCCCTCGAATGTTTACCATAATTAGAGACAGGTCTGTAATTTTTATCAGCTACCCTCGAGGGGAGGGGGTCTGTAATTAGATACGGGTCCATAATTATAGACGGGTCTATAATTAAAGAAAATACGGTATTTTCATAGTACCGTATTCTCTTATCAAAGCGACACAACCCCCCCCCCCGTTAATTCAGAGTCTTTTTTTAAAGAAAATCTTTTTGAAGTAACTGGTCACTATTTAAGTGGTAACTTGTCTCATGGTCATTCTCAAAAATATGTCAAAAAACGAGAGCAAAAAACAATTTTGAACTAGGGATAAGAGAGGGAATGTGCCATTCTATTAGAAGCAATACTAATACCTGCATCAATACCTGCATTGCTAGTCCGGCCCTTACTCGTATCCTTTCACAAATAATATTTTTTATATCAATCACGAGATCCTATTTTTACTTGGCTTTGTATGGTAGACTTTTTTTTAGAATTGTACTCTCTAATTTTCACTTTATCTGGATATTTGACTATAAAAATTAATATTTTAGATGAAATTGAGCTGAAAGTAAGTTAATTTTGAGTTTTCATTGTTGTCACAAGGTTTTTTTATGTAGGCGGTTTCAAGTGTATTTGGTCAGCAACATCAAAAACTTCCGGTCGGCTCCGTCAAAGCAAACATCGGGCATTGTTTCGCTGCATCTGGCATGGCTTCCGTAGCAAAGTGCATAAAAATACTGCAAACATTAACTATTCCTCCCCAACTCCATGGTGAATCAGTTGGAAAAGGTGCAGGTCACAAATTTTGTGACCATCTACAAATCAACACAGGAAATTGCGCAGACCCAATTATTTCAAGTAGTAATATGCCTGTTTGTGTGGCAATCAACAATTTCGGCATTGGTGGCACTAATGGTTCGTCTTTATGGTTGTATTTTGATCTAATTTCTAGTGTTTTCTCAGCTTCAATGGTGCTGATGCAAGGCTTGAGCAGTAGTGTGTCTATCCATAAAAAATATTCGGGTTCGCAGAGGGAATCTAAGTTGATCACCGGAGATTATTTTATTCTTCCCATAAGTGGAACAACTCCGCAAGCATGTGTGCAACAGTGCCATAATATAGCCAAATATATGCGGTCTGCTTCAAATGAATGTTCACAAGGTGGTGTGACTGATGACGGCAAATTGTTTAAACAAGTTGCCAGCACACTGCAGGTTGGAGTTCATTTTTGTGGAAAAATTACGATGAGTTATTGAACTCAACTTTCTCGGCCGACTCGCAGTTTTTTTATTGGGTCCGGTCAGAATGGAGCGTAATTTAAAAAAAACACAGCCCGGCCCGTACACAGGTCTGCTTGACTGTCTTTTTCCTACCTCTCATGTTATTTTTTAGTATTATTTTTGATTTTGCGTTGCCTATCGTGCAACCCTACAAACATTGCAAACTAAAATTCGAAACTGAACTTATTGAAACTAACTTCAGGGCATCCAAAAAAAATCAGAATTTTTGACTGATTTAGACCGATCAAAAAATAGTCTGCTGGAAAGTTACTAGGATTAATTTAGAATCACAGAGACTGGCATCGCTATCGTACAGCAATTACAGCAAGAACTATTTCTGAAGCCATATTGAAGATAGAAAATGTTGACATACAAAATATTGTGGATTCTGCAAATCTTAAGAAAAATAATTTCGGTATTTTCTTAAATTTAATGCAGAATATATTATTTTTATTTTATTTCAGCATTTTTCTTCTGTCCTCAGGGAGTGCAATACCCTGGAATGTGAGTTTGATTTTTTTCGGGTGTAACGGAATTTCGCAGCTAATTCTCGGAATTTTGCAGCAAATTTTTGTTTTAATTTTTTTTCTTAAAATTTTTTACCTTTTTTCAAAGATAATAACACCATCATGTAGCCCTACGATTCTAGTTTCTAGTGACGTGTCATTTATTGCATCATCTCTGAAAAAAAGTAGAGCGAAAAAGTAAAAGTAAATGAAAGTAAAAAGTAAAAAAAAGTAAGTAAAAGTAAAAAATAATTTGGTTCATATTTTCATTTTTTGTTCCACTTTTTCAGAGATGATGCAATAAATGACACGTCACTAGAAACTAGAATCGTAGGAATACATGATGGTGTTATTATCTTTGAAAAAGGGTGAAAAATTTTAAGAAAAAAATTATAACAAAAATAAGCTCCGAAATTCCGAGAATTTGTTGCAAAATACCGTTACACCCTTTCTTTCTGTTATCTCCAAATTCATTTTCAATCAGGCTATCAGCAGAAATACAATATTCTGATTGGTTGAAAAAATCTCTCCATGAACTTTGCTCATATTTTTCGGGTGGTGCCGCACAAATGCTTGACATTTTGGCAACTGACAAAATCAATAATGCCAAGCATACTCAATGTGCTTTGTTTGTCATTTGCCAAGCCATAACAATATTTTTAAAAGAGGTTGGCAGGCTTGCACTAGCTACCTCGTTTTCATACAATATAAAAATTCTATAGGCAGGAATTTCGAACCCAAAAGTAGTGTTTGGTCACAGTGTGGGAGAGTACTCAGCACTAGTAGAGGCAGGTGTTCTGGAAGCAAAAACATGCTTGCAATTCCTGGAAACAAGAGGAGAACTTGTATCCAAAACCAAGGATGCCAAAATGATAGTGGTTCATGGAGAAATTGATTGTGCTCCACAAGATTTGGAACTTTCAGTTAGTTTTTAAAGAAAGAGACTTATTGCTATAAAAATGTCGGATTTAGGCTAAACTATCATCTACTATTCGTGTATTTGTGGGACTGCCGAAAAGTGTGGAATCTTTTGCTAAACAGGTCTTTTTACTCTAGACTATACCACAAATCTCAATTCATTTTTTTAATTTCAAAGATTTAGCTAAAAGAGGCAGGTGTTGAGCACCGCTTACTCAAAACTTTCCACGGATTCCACTCCTCTTTTCTTGAACCGATTCGAGAAGCGTTCTATTCAAAGGCACAGCTGTTATCCTTCAGCCCACCAAACACCAGCATTATTTCCAATGTTTGAAATTTTATACAATTTTCATACAGTCGAAACTCTATATAACATACGCTCGATATAACATACGATTTTCGTTTTTTGGCAAATACTTTTTATTTTTTATTTATTTTTTAATTCTGAGGATACCCACCCCCCTTAAAATTTTGTGCTTGACATTTCTGTCTTTTTAGAATTTTTCGTTCCCGAAAAAAATTTTGAGAAAATGCCCGAAACTCGAAATATTCACTTTTGGGTATTTTCTCAAAATTTTTTTCGGGAACGAAAAATTCTAAAAAGACAGAAATGTCAAGCACAAAATTTAAGGGGTGGGTATCCTCAGAATTAAAAAAGTAAAAAATAAAAAGTATTTGCCAAAAAACGAAAAATCGTATGTTATATCGAGCGTATGTTATATCGAGTTTCGACTGTATATCAAAAACATTCGTTTTAGGTGGACGGCGACTTTTTATCAGTGAATAAGCTCAATGCAGAATACATAACGCAACATTTACTTCAACCAGTGCGAATGGATCTTAGTCTTAAGACCCTTATTAAGGAAGATTGTGCACTGATTGTGGAGATCGGACCACCAGGAATGCTCAAAAATCTTATTCAGCAGAAAAGCTTGGATCTAAAGACACCAGAAATTTCAGTTCTAAACACAATGTATTCAAGGTGATTTTGGTAAATACCGTATTCACTCTAATAAAAGGGCACCCTTTAATAAGCGGGCACCCTCAAGGATCCATATCTCAGCTCAAAATTTTTTTTGCAAATCTCTTTATTGCGTTTTCTTATTTACCACGAGCTCTTCTGATATCATTTTTAGATTTTAGTTGAGCACCCAAAATCTCAAAATCGACCCAAATTTTTCTAAATTTTTGAGGGTTGAAAAATAAACGGGCATGCCCGTCTTTTAAAGTGATACGGTAACAGTCAAGTCCCGATAACCTGACACCCCTAAAATTTGTTCCAAAGCTGAGTCCAACTCTTTATTAATTATGCCAGTGCTTTTTGATAGTTTCTCCCGAAAACAGCAAACATTCTTATTTTACCAGTCGTATTGAGGTAAAATATAGTTTAGGAATTCTGGTTAGCAAAATTTTTAGATGGCTTACGCTAACCCAAAAAATCCAAAAAAAAATTACTTTAAAGGGGCATGCCGTGCGCAACACGGAGAAAAGGCGGACCAGCATTTTTTTCTTTCAATAAGATCTTTTTACGCGTTCTCATCCTGATTTTTTAAACTTTTCTGCCTATTTTTAAAAGTAGTATAAGGTCATCAATAATAGATTTAACGTAAACCAAGTTAAAATGGAATAGTTCAAAAAATTTGCTGGTTCGCTCCTTAATTTTTGTAATTGTGTAATTGTAAATTTTTCAGATCAGAGTCTCTTAGTAACCCTACAAAAGCACCTCTATTTGACTGTTTGGCAAGGTTATGGGAGCTCGGCTGCGACATTCACTTCAGGCAGCTATATGGCCACAAATTTAACATAGATTACAACCTTCCTGGCTACCACTTCCAGCAAATCGACTATTCCACCACCTCATCTCAATTCCAACCGACCACAAAAGATTGGAACAAAAGCTTTTCTTACAAAAATGGAAATTTGTAGCCAATTTAGCAAGTTACCCAACCACCTACACATCTAACCGACATATTCTGTGCATAACAAATTCAACAACATCCAGCCTGCCCTCTACACTCTACTGTTCACATCTTATCAATTATGTTAATATAGTTGATCAAGGGTCTGAAGTCTCCACTTTTGAGCAAGATTCGCCAACGAATTTCAAATTATCTTTGGATGATCACAGCTTTGATCAATTAAAAACGAAAATTTCGAGTCCAAAATTATTATTTGCCTTTTTGAAGATGCAAAAAAGAATTGGCAACCACTACAGAACAGACTTTTTTTACTTTGCAAAGCCTGACAAAGACTTTTGGAATAAGTGGTCAACCCATCTGGATGGTCTGCATTGGACCACTTACCGCTTCGGTAGCTTTGGGGCCATTGTCAGAGATGTGCAATCTTAATCCAAATGCTAAATTCACTATGCTACAGTCCGCTAGTACAAAGTTTTTGCCTAACTTCTTCAATGTAATTGCTGCAAAAGACAACAGTCCAACAAATTTCAATCTATTTCGACTGGAAAAGGGCATTTTGCTGGAGCTGTTCTACGAGAAAAAAAGACAACATTTCAAGTGGTAAATAATTGCCCTGAATTGAATTGAGCAAACCTTTTTCTTGCCGTAAAAATACTTCTTTTGCCGTAGAAATACTTTTTTGCCGCAAATTTTTTCTTGCTGGGAAACAATTTTCACCTCAAAATAAAATATGCGTAACGGCACAAAAATATTTTAGCAGCAAAAAAAAGTATTTTTACGGCATGAAATTTTGCGGTAAAAAAAGTATTTTTACGGCAAGAAAGAAGTTTGCCCGATTGAATTTTTGTTGGGGGCTTTTGTTTACTTGTTCCTGGTTGATTGGTTAAAGTCAAATCCGTTGCGAAAAATTAAAATTAATTCTTTAACACCCCCACCACTCAATTAACCTTCACTTACACCAGTAAATAAGCTTGGGGGACCAAGGCGAAAAAATTTCATTTGAAATTTTTATTTTAAAATCTCAAAAAACAGGTCTCAAAGACAATATATATTTTCACTTTTTATTATTTTTATGCAAAAAAATTATTGGTATTAAAAGTGGAAAACATTTTACCTTGGTCCCCAAGCTGATTTGCTGCTGGGGTCAAGTTTAATTGAGTGGTGGGGTAAAGTGCTCCTGAATTTTTGTTTTAGATGTTATCATGCCCAGTGATTCAGCAGATCACAAGAGTTGTTGTCTTCTTCTAGGTGGTAGTGGCAGTATTGGGCAAGCATTCGCCTCTGCTATCCGAAAATTAAATCCCACCATCCATTTGATATTTGCTTCAAGGAGTTGCACACAGCAATCTCAAGAGTTTAAAAAACTATACGGTGACTGTGAATGCAGAGATGTGGATATTTGCAACGCTATAGCTATGGATGCCTTGCTGGAGAGTGTGGCAAAAGCTATTCACAGTGTAATTGGATGGTGCATTGCGCAGGAACTCCAACTTCTAACACTCTTCTCAAGTCTGACCAGCAAGCTCAAATGGTTTTGGCCGAAAAAATGAAAGGTTTGTTGGCTTTCCTATACTTATTTCAGTATGCTTTACTATTTAGGTGCCACCAACTTGCTGAATGCAATAGCCAAGTCTGGCCTCACAGTGGACTGTTTAGTTGTCAACTCTTCATTGACAGCTGTCAATGGGTTGCAGGGAAATTCAGATTATGCTGCTGCCAACCTCTTTCTTGATAGTCTAGCTCAGCTGCAATCCACAGAAAACAACTGTAGACCCAGTTTTCAAGGAGTCAACAGACTGGTGAGCATCCAATGGCCAGCTTGGAGAGCTAGTAAAATGTTTACAAATTCGTCTTTGAGCAAAGATGAAGATGTTTTGAAGCACTCAATCCGTGAAAAACAAGCCAGGAAATTTATACAGAATATTTTGTCGGACAAAAGTTTGCAACAAGGAGTGCTCGCAGTGACTTCTTCCAATCCCCTAAAATCAGACAATTTCTGATGCACAGGCAAAAAAGTGCTTCAAATATCCATACTGAAAAAACCTTGAAAAATTTCCCAATTCTCACCTCAAAAGACCTCAAACAAACAGTAAAACAAGTGTGGCTGGACTCACTTTCAGGCTCTACAACACAAATCTCTGATTCCGACGATTTTTTCCAGCTGGGAGGAAACTCTCTTAACGGAATTCAATTGACTTGGCGGCTAGAAAAAATAACCGGCGTGGAAAATTCCAGTAAACTTGCTGTTTGAAAATCCTCGCTTTGAAGATTTTTTCGCTGAGTTATCCCGAAAGACAGTTGATGGAATGGGTACGGAATCGCTCGAAATTCCTGTTTCGACCCATCTCAATCCTATTCCACTAAGTTTGGCCCAAGAACAGATGTGGCTGTTGTGGAATATGGAGCCCAAGAGCAAATACAACATCCTTTTCAACATTGATTTAGTGGGCCAATCAATAAAGATGGATTGCAGTATGCTTTGCTAGCACTGATTGCCCAGCAGAACTCACTGAGAACAGTGTTTGGCATAGACAAGCACTTCAATCAACCGTACCAACAGGTGGTTTCCTTGACTGAAGCATACTATTCACTGGATTGGACAGATAAAGAGAGAAATAATAAAGAGCAACGAAAATACCAAGAAGAGCTAAATTATGAATTCGATTTGTGCCATCCATCATTTAGAGTCATATTTAATGGTAAAAATATGTTGTTGAACCATCACCATATAATCACTGACGGCTGGTCTATGAGTGTGTTTGCCAAACAATTTTCTGACCTTTACAATGGATATTGTGGATTATATGGTGGAATTAAGAAAAATAAAAGATTAGATGGACATATTTGTTACGCAGATTATGCGCTTTGGAACAGACAGCAGTGGAATGGGAAAAGGTCGGAGGAAAGCTTAGGGATGGACAATTGTGAGCTCAGTTTACAAAACGACGCTTGTAAAGATAGCCCTCAGCAAGAAAAGTGCAGAAAATTGGCTCAAATACTCGACAGCTTACCGCCATATGGCACCAGACTGATCCCAGATTTTGTAAATTGTTCAACAAAGGAAGAAGCAACCTCTAGTTTTGTTTTTCAAGTGCCGGTGGAATTGGTGGCTAAGTTGAATGAAGCGTGTGGTGAAATGTGTGCCTCACAGTACACCCTATTCTTGACTGCATTTTCGAGATGCCTGGACGTGTGGAGAGAAAACAGGGAGGATTGCAATGAACTAGTGATAGGGTGCGCAGTGTCTGGCCGAGAGCACCACCAATTAGCCGATTTAATTGGATATTTTTTGAATAATGTGATCGTGGCATTGGAGAGTAGTCAACTATGGAGCGGGTCTAGAGAGGCTGTGGAAGAGGTAAAGAAAGGGCGCAACAAGCAAAGAAATTTGAAGATGTGCCATTCCACAGAGCAGTTGCCATGATGAGGGCTAGACCACATGTGGAACAGGGATTGAATCCAGTGTTTCAGGTTCGACTATTTGTGTGGCTTTAAAAGTTTTGACAAAACTACTAAGCATCCGGATTGACATGGTGTGAAACTTCCAAAAATTCAGCTCGATAGTTAGGGTCAAACTAAAATTCAAATTCATTTTTTATTTTTGTAAATTACTATGAATTCAACTTTTTAAACATTGTTGGGGGGGGGGGGTTATTTTAAAATTGAAATTTCCCCAATTGTCGCTGCCCAAATTTTTTCTATCATTTTCTGGATTATGAAATTGGAAGTTTAAGTTGTACAATTTTTTAAATTGATTCAAATTATTATTTCAGACTTTCTTCAACTACCGTCATAACCTTGAGTTCCAGACATTAACCTCGGCCCTAACACATCCGCATCCATCCACCAAATCTCTTCCAATCAGATATTTGAGTTCTCGTGCACCATCGACGAAATAAATGTCAGCAGTCACCATATCCAAGTCACTCTGGACTATAATTCAGCCAAATTTGCTGAAGATACCATAAAGAGTTTTTTCTCAAGATTTTGTGCGCCAGATCTTCTCACTCACATCTTCCGAGACCAAACGTCCTCATCGTTTCCCATCCACTCGGGGCCCGAACTTGCTTTGCCTATCCAAACTGGTCTAATGCAGGCCATCCATCAGCAGGCTCACCTCACCCCCACTCACACAGCCATACTACAATTTCCAAGGCAAATAAAACATCCAATCCAATCACCTACAGCCAACTTATCCGAAAAATACAGAGGAATGCTGCCTTTTTAAACAAAAATTATTTTATATTGACCGGTAATTTATTATCCCCAACACTGTGGTCCCGATATATCTGGACAATAACTTTGCTGTGGAATGGATGTTAGCTATATTGGAGACGGGCGCAGCTTATTGTGTGCTGGATGTGGACGCCCCATTGAGTAGGATATACATGGTTTTGCAACAATTAGAAATAGACGTCGTAGTGGGTACTGGAGAACTGAAGGAAATTAGGGTGATTGATGTTGGAAAAGTAGACAATGATGTTGAAGACTCCACTTTTGTTACCCAATACAAGAACGAAGATAGTGACCTGGCCTATGTCTGCTTCACATCTGGATCCACTGGCACCCCAAAAGGAGTGTGTGTTGAGCATGGCAATGTGATGGCCTTTCTGAATGGAGCTATTAGGGACTTAGGTCTAAATGCAGGTTGCATGTTGGCTCATTCAGTCAAATGCACTTTCGATGTCAGCGTATTCAATATTTTCGGAGCTTTGGTAAGTGGAGATAGTTATGGATGAGAATTGTGCCTTTCTATAAATTAAAATGGGTGAAAAAAATAAGTTTTTTCTGGGAGGGGTGCGAACACATATACAGCCGAAATTTGCATGATTTCAAAAAGCCACAAATTTTTCCCTCTAACACGGTCACCATGCCATGTTTACTCTAATAGCTCCTTTATCTCCAATAGCTCCACCATCTCTAATAACTCTACCCCTGGGAGATATTCGAAAAACAACTCCACCAGTGGAGCTATTAGAGTGAATACGGTATGCTGTGCAAAAAAATCTCGGTTCCGTATTGATGTGTACTTTGACAATCTAAGCATCATCAAATACTTGTGTCCAAATGCCGAAACCTGTTTTTTCGAAAAATAAACATAGTTTCGGACTGATATTTTGAGTAAATTTCGAACTGATTTGAAATTCAAATTTCTTGACTCATCCGGTTTTTGGATTTGCTGCAGAAAAAATATTTCGATGATGTATCCCTTTTTCAGGTTCAATTTGCCCGAAAAAAGCAACTTGCCCTAAAGGCAAAAATTGCCTTTTAGGGCGAAAATGCAATTTATTTGCCATTTTTAATTTAAAAAAAACGCAAAATGGTCATTTTGGGGTAATTGATGGTGCAAGTCTAAGTTGATAAATAAATAAACTGTAGGTAAGTGGAGGATGTCTTGTGCAAATGGACCAACTGATGCACATATTTGAGCCTATCAACCAAAATACAAAGAACTTCACTCATTTGTTCCTGACTTCAGCTGTGTTTAACTCGCTCGGCCAGGCCGATCTCAACAGTTATGTGCCAGAGTGACAGAGCATGTGATTGTTGGCGGAGAAACCCACTGACCTCTTCCATGCACAAATGCTTCTTAAATGGCATCAAAGTGACTGAAATATATGGGCCTACAGAGACCACTGTTTGGAGTTTGTGTCATCATTGGAATAGCAGTAACCAAGAGGAAGCTCATGATGGCAGTGTGATAGGTAGATCTTGATAGTTTTTGCGGGACGAAAGAGTTGCGTAAGGTTTATCCTGAAAAGGTGGAATTGCAGCCCGAATTTTTGTACCGTTTGACTTGAGGTTGGAATTAAAAGAATAAATTTTATAATATATTCAGATTGATACGGTAGGTAGCACCAGAGGCATAGCCAAAAAAATCTGACGAGGGAAGGGGGGGTGGTTAAAGCCCCCCGAGAAGTCATTTTCCCTACACCGTTTTCGAGTTTATAGTGTTTTTTAATAACAATTTTTTTTTAATTTGACGGCGGGGGGGGGGGGGGGTTGGCTATAGCCCCCTCGATCCCCCCCTGGCTACGCCCATGGGTACCACCGAATTCCCGGCCAAACCAGTGAAACTAAAAACCTATTCTGTTCAGAAAAAACCGACAGAAACCATCCTCGGCAGAAATTATCTTTTATCTTACAGGATATCCCTGTTGCAATGAGTCGACCTTGCTAATATCTTGCTCAGAAAGCATATTAAACAAGAAGGATCATTGGGAATTTTACCACTACACTTGGGTAAATTCTTTGATTTATCACTTCTTTAAATTTTCCCATTTCAGACTCTTTAGCAATGGGTGAACTGTGCATAGTGGGGCAAGGAGTAGCTCGAGGCTATATTGGTCAAACATCCACACCCAACACTTTGTCTCAGTTATCCGATTTCGGCACAATTTGCGATGCCACCTATAATATTACAAAAAGAATCTACAGAACTGGGGACTTAGTCAGAAGGATTTCTCCCAAAGGCCCTTTGCGGTAAACTGTCATATTTATCATTTTGTGTTAAAAATTATTCATTGCCTGGCTAACTATTACAGTTTCATTGGTCGTAGAGATGCCCAATTAAAGGTCAGAGGCATCAGAGTAGATGGTCTGGAAGTGGCTAGTGTTATCACTGATGAATTTCGAAAGCTTTTTCAAGACGATTTGAGGTTTGTCACGAAGTATGGTTATAACTATAGTCCAACTTCACGAGTTTGTTGCTACATAACGATCAATAGGATTTTTTAACGCTAGTGCCACCGAAAAAACTAAGGTTAGATTAACTAAGGTTAAATATGGCCTCATATCCACCCGAATTTTTGCTGGGATTATACGTGAATGTTTCCATTGTTTCCCGCTCTCTTTTATAATACAATTATTAGAAGAGGTATAGCCGAAGCCGTAGCATTAGCGGCATGTGATTCATAAATTTTATAAGAGTATATGCCTATTATGTTTATTTGAACAAATACAGGAATGAATTAAGCTGCTATAAATAGCCCATATATATAGCCGGGATAGTCTAGCTGAAAAAAAAATGAGACCGTGGTTCGATGTGGTCTATAGAGAAAAACAGTCCCGCCCCCCATTTAAGTCGAAATTTTTTCTATTTTTTTCAGCCTAAATAAGCCATTTTTTGATTAGATTTACGGTGAAAAACACAAAATGAACATACCGTATTTTTCTTTATTAACGCACCCGGGTTCATTATTTTTCAACCCCCGAAAAATCTCAAAATTTTCAATCAAAAATGGCCTTAACTCTAAAATTCTAGTCAAAAAATAAGAGGGGGGGGGGGGTCATTATTAGAGAGGGGTTCCTTAATAGAGAAAATACGGTAGTCCCCATGTTGTTAGTGTTCCACTCAAGGAGCTAAAGTTACGAAAAAAGTGCTCTACGGCAATGGCCCTTATAAAAGAAGGAACCACAGGTGGGTATGATTAAGAATATAACTAGTTGAAATTGATCAAAAATTACCATTTGTCAGCTGCCTGTAATGTGCACGTACACGGAACTTGAGTGCGGGGTGTTCACCGTAACTAGCTAACTGATTTGCAGGTACAGTATAAACTCCAGTGGGTCTTTGACATGTGTTAACCATAGTCCAAAAAATGGGATCGATCGAGCTCAATATTCAGGATAAAAAAATTTGAAATTTTTTTCGACCAAAATTCGATGGGGGTGCCAAACGGGATAAGTACCAAAATCAGTCATGTCACTATACAAACCACGTTTTAAGTAAAGCATTCGTGACTACAGAGAAGGTTAACCAAGAAGAGAGTTGCACTATTGAATTGGTTGCCTTCCTAGTTATGCTTACACCAAACTATGGGACATGGGAAGAGAAAGTTCACACCCTGAAGACTACATTGAAGGTTTAGCTATTGGATACAGTTAAGAGTTTTAAAATACCTAGTTTCAGACCCGACTGCCTTCTCACATGGTTCCTGCATTGTTATGCCATTGGATAACATCCCCTTAAATTTGGTGGGAAAAGTAGATAAAAACAAATTAAGCCAGTTGTTTGTGCAATACTTGGCCGTCCAACAACAAGAGCACCAACATACAGCAATCGTGTTGGATGAAGATAATTGTAGCATCCAATTATTATTAGAACGAGTGAAAAAGCTGTGGAGAAAACAGTTACCACTTAAACCCAATCATGATCTCAAACCTGAAGATAATTTCTTTGCTTGTGGAGGCCATTCCCTTTCTATGCTCATGCTTAAAAAATCGGTAGCTGACGAATTCACGGTTAGTAATAGTTTTATGAAAAAAAGTCAGATAAAAACCTTTTGCAAAAAACAGGACTGTTTGAATACTAACATTATTTTTTGCTAAATTTACAATTTTTGGCTTAAAACAGTGGTTCAATCACAAAGTTTTAAAGAGATGTATTTTGAATTATTTCAAGAAAAAGGGTAATTTAGTTGTTTTTCTAGTTCGATGCGAATAAATATTTTGGAGTTAAATTTCAAAAGCTATGGCTTCCCAAAAACTCGTTTTAACTTATGCTTATGTGTGTGAAACATAACATAAGGAATGTTTACATCACTAGATTGGCCAGGACTTGCTCTAAAGATGAAAATCTATGAAAGACCAAAGAAAAATTTTAAATATGAAAAAAAAATGTCTAACCCTAGGCAGGAAAGAACTTTTTGAGATGTTATTTCAAAAAAAACAGCAGACAAATAGGGTCACATTCAAAATGGTTAAAAAACATACTTGTTGATGCAATTGAAAATTTGGCAAATTCAAATGCGCGCGGGACACTTTTCTTTCGTAACGCACTCTACTCTTTGGAGTTATTTCGAGCGACTTAAAAGAGTACAGTGAGAGACGAAAGAGAAGTGAAATTCTCGTTTCCTGGGGACTCTTTGGAGGTGAGGCCTTATTAGAAGATGTCTTTTTGGCCTTGTTAGGCCTTATTTGAGGTGGGCCCTAATTTTTCAACACCTCTCAAGAGGTGGGGCCTTATTAGAAGGTGGGGTCTCGATAAAAGATGGGGCCTTATTAGATGATATACGGTATGCGTCATGTTTATCCTAACTGGTTATATATTGGACAGACCTCGTCATGAACATCACATTTTTTGCAATTTTTACTCGTTTGAGGCATTTTCAAAACATTCTAAACTTCAAATTAAGGAAATCACACTAGAAGTATCGTTCGACGATCTCTTTAGAACCCTTCACTTGGCCAGCAAGTGCGACTAATCGAAAAGAGACTACCATTCAAAGCTTTTTCTACTTCACCCATACAGACCACCAAGAACAAGAGTAGGTGTGTGATAGGTGTGCTGAGAGAAGCTGATCAGAGCAGTGACCCAACCCGCAGCCGCAACATCTATTGCATCCATCCCATTGGAGGCACAGTCTATCCCTACTACTCCATGCTTCAGGTGTTACCAGCCAGTTGCAATGTCTATGGCATTCACTACCATCCAGATATTCCATGCAATACATTAGCTGAATTGGCACAATTTTATGCCGAACAAGTAGGTTTTTCAGTAAAAACTTTTCACTAACTGATGAAATTTCTAGCCTGCATTTTTTACACAGAATATTTTATAAAATCGATGAACAATTTTTTAACAGTATTTTCAAGGTATTCTGTTGCAGGTCATTGAGCATTCTGACTCGCAACCATTTTTGCTGTTGGGCCATTCTTTAGGCGGGATTCTGGCTAGAGAAATGGCTGTTTTTCTTTACGTCACAAAAAAACTTTTCATTGAAACAGTAGTTTGCATTGATTCATGGTAGGTTTAGATTTCAATAATATATATTTTAAAATTAAAAAAATGGTTACAGGGTTCTTGGAACTGAATCACTTGACTTAGATGTGGTGCGCACATATCTAGTGGTATAAAATTTTGGCTGCGTCGCGATTTTAAAAAGAGTACTAATTTTCCAGAAACAATTTGAGTTGATGCCAAACAAGCAGAAGCTTTTACAAGGGGCAATGAAGCTGGCTCAAATGTTGAAAGAGCACATTTTCAGTGACGCTTCAAACATTGGCATTTGCCTGTTCAAGGCCAAGCTTTTGGGCGATTCCGCCCTAAAGAATTCTGTCAGGTAGATAATTATACTTTGATTTATAATCTTTATAGGGCACTTATATGGTTGCTCCCAGCAACCCTTTCACGGACCATATTTCTTGATGCAAAAGATAACTTGATAAATTCAAATGCGCACGGGATACTTCTCTTTCGTTTCTCACTGTACTCTTTTGGGTCGCTCTAAATAACTTCAAAGAGTAGAGTGTGAGACGAAAGAGAAGTGTCCCGCGCGCATTAAAATTTGTCAAATTCTCATTTGCATCAACAAGTATGGTTCTTTAAAGGGGCATACCAGCGCGTTACGCAATTAATGCGGGGACCAGCAGTTTCTTTTCTCTCGACTGCTTTTTATAAGCGTTCTACCTGATCCGAAGAAAGTTTTCGGCCTACTTTTTAAAAGCAGTGTAAGGCCATAAATATTAGATTTGAGTTGAAAACTGCTGGTCCCCGCCTTAATTTGCAGTGTAACGCGGTGGTATTCCCCTCTGATGGATACTCAGTACGAGACTAGTCATATACCAGTAGTCTATTCGAAAATACTATACGACTATGCACCAAACTCT
Source organism: Ditylenchus dipsaci (assembly GCA_004194705.1). Classification (NCBI taxonomy): domain Eukaryota; kingdom Metazoa; phylum Nematoda; class Chromadorea; order Rhabditida; family Anguinidae; genus Ditylenchus; species Ditylenchus dipsaci. The sequence continues at coordinate 168,939 of SADC01000125.1, read as the reverse complement.
ACGTATAAGTCCTAGCTCTATATATTTAATTATTGTGCAATGAGACGTCAGTTTTTTTATTGTTAGGTTATCTGTTCTTTTAGAACAAATGGAAGAGATTCGCAACTTCAAGTTATCGGATCTGTATGGCAAGGTTCTCAATTGGTCAGACGACGTTTTGACAAAATGAGTGCTAAAATTCTTAAAACTTTAGCAAGAATTTTTTTGCGAAAATAAAAAGATTTATGTCTTGTCAGTGTTTTCATAACTAACACTAACTATGTTAGTGTTAGGCTAACACTAACCTTACTCTAACACTAACATTTTAAACTAAGCCTACACTAACACTAACATGTTAGAGTTAGTGTAAGGTTAGTTTAAATGTTAGTTTAGGTTAGTTTAAAGCTAACTGTTAGCTTAATTTAGTGTTAGACTAACACTAACTATGTTAGTTTAAGGCTTAATTATTTAAGGCTTAATTAGTTTAAGGCTTAATAGGCTAACTGTTAGGAAGTTAGTCTTAAACTAACATAGTTAATGTTAGTCTAACACTAAATTAAGCTAACAGTTAGCTTTAAACTAACCTTACACTAACACTAACAGTGATTTTTAAACTAACCTTACACTAACTCTACATGTTAGTGTTAGTGTAAGGTTAAGTGTTAGCCTAACGTAAGTTAGTGTTAGGAGTTAGGTGTTAGTTATGAAAACACTGGTCTTGGTTCGACTGCTTGTATATGACTGGTCTCGTACTGACTGTTTATTTAAAGGGTGCTGGGACCAACTATATAAGGGCCCTCTAAAGGGTGATGTTTATGATTTGCCAAACAATTTCGATTGATTACGGAATCGTATGGCCAAACGAGGGTTATGGATAAGAAAATGGCGTTTTTCCAACTACCGTATTTACTCTAATTTAACCCCCCCTGTAATTTTGACTCAAAAAAATTCCGGGCCAACAATAATATATAGCCAACAATGACAAAAATTAAAAAGTTTACAATTATGATGTTTCTCACAATGATAAATTTTGATTTCTGAAATTGTTTTTATTTCAGTCATTGTATTTCAGTTCCGGAATGAAAGGTCTTTGTTTGGTGACTTTTGTTGGGATGAATGGGGTAAATCAGGGAACGTAACTATACTTTTTAAAAAGATTTGTACTTTTTTGGGACCCAAAATCTTTTTTATTTTTGAAGTTTTAAGTCAAAAAAATTTTTTGGTGTTCATAAGTCAATAAGGTTGGATAAAATGGCACTTTTTGACGAAAAATGACCAAATTGTACTTTTTTGGCCAAGTGTACTTTTTTTCAAAATTTTGAGTTACGTACCTGGGTTAAATAATTTAAGCCCCCCCCTCTAATTTTAGCCCTCCTCCAATTCAAGGAGTCGTTTAACAGGAGTCATTAATGTAACGGGGTATATCCAGAAGTGGGCACATTTTCCCAAAACTGGGCACCCTTTCATAAAACTGGGTACATTTCCACAAAACTGGGTATTTTTTCACAAAAACTTCGTAGTTTGCACAAAAATGGGCAGATTACAGCCTTTTTGAATGAAGAAAAAAAATAACTGGGCTGTTTTTCACAAAAAACTGACCACTTTTTCGCCAAAACTTGGCATTTCTACGTATCGTCCTATTTTTTGATAAAATTCAAAGTTGTGCTAAATAGGCCTTCAAATTTAATTTGCATAATTACATATCAATAGTGAAAAAGGTTTTAGAAGTAATGTCGACCCAGCAAAGCTTTTGGAATATGAAGACAATGGCTGGAGCCAAGTGTCCAGTAACGTGCAAGTGTTCTTGTGTGATGGAGATCATGATTCTGTGCTCAAAAGCAGAAAACCTTGCTCCATTCACTGAAATTTTTATTTCACTTTGTAAATGAATTTACCAATAAATTGGAGTCGAAATTCAGAAATACATACAATCAGATTTAAGTTTAATAACAGAGAGTTTAAAAATTTGGGCTTTGAAAATTGAATTTTTTTTTTCGAAATCGTATTTTGTATGAAACAAAACAATTTTTTATCGTTCTCGGCGTATAAGAATCACTGAGGAGACGTTTAAACGTGATTTACGAAAAATCGAAAAATGCGGACCCACCACTAAATAAGTGCCCAAAAACCCATAATAAATATCTATATATATTTGGGACGGGGGGTCACGCTATTTAAGAATTTATTGTTTTACAGCCCAATTTTTAGCCATTTTTTGCAAACATATGTCGGATATCTTTCCGGAACCCTCAAAAACAATATTTTAGCTCTCTTTTAAGCACAAAATTGTAGAATTGAGGTGGCTTTAAAAAAGTTTTGAGTCTCTCAAAATTGCAGATGGTGGATTTTAGCCAATATTTTAGTGTATGTTTGTGTTCAAGCCTAATTTTCAACCATCTTTTGCAAACATATGTCGAATACCTTTCGAGACCCTTGAAATAGATTACAAATAATTACAAAAAACGCTTACACAAAGAAAGCTTTCATGAATACTGTGACAGCAAAAAAGACGCCTTTATAATCTCCACCACAAAAAAAGAACAACGGTTTTGTAAATTTCGACACTAAAGAAATGAACGCTTTTATGAATTTAACTCAAAGAAGACAGTTTGTGAATTACGACTAGGAAAAATACGATGTAAATCGCACATCACGAAAAAGATGCTTTGTCGGCAGTGTCGCTGTGTTGATGCCACTTTGTCATGTTTTTCCTCAAATATATCTGTGCTGCTTTTCGAACTATTTTTTATTTTATCTTACTATTAGGGACAACAGGCGCCTATCGGCGCCTCTATCGTATTTGGAAATTTTAATAAAAATTCATCCATCTCATATCCCCTAATCACCCTATTCTGTATACCCATATGCACACTCAGGAGGGGGGAAGGGGCTAGCCGGGCTATAGTCGAATTTCGATAAAAGCCGTCACTCTTATCCTGACGATATTTGCAGCCGGACTGTCGAAACAGAACTAGTAAATTTTAGAAATTCTAAAACGCGGTCACTATGGCTCCGAGCCGAGCGAAATTTTATAAACGTCAGAACCGGAGCCAGAGCACAAATATAAAAAACTCAGAGCTAGAGCCATAAAATAGCAATTATACACCACTGATAGTAAAGTGCCTAACTGCCTGGGACAAAGAATATTCTCACAAACTCCACAAAATACTTTATGAAATTTGATTTGATAATAACAACTTCGGCGTTGCTGACTGATAGACTAGGTTTGCGTTATCATTAGTTTGCTGTAATGCTGTGCATTGTGTTGAATTTTGATTGACAGTGGGCAATAATTATTTTTCATAAAATAAGCTTTTGCGTATTTTATTTCTTTTGACTAAAATAAAAGAAACTATCCACACCGACTTGCAAGTAGCAACTAAGGCTGAAATTATGATCATTCCTAATGAAACTTACCTAGAAATTATTCGCTATCTGAATGTCTACGACTCGAAGAATTTATTGATGCTGTCTTCAAAGATGTGCAACATTGTGATTTCTCATGTATCAAGGCAACTAGAATTATTTAGCTTGAAGGTGCGTTTGATAGATGAAAGTTGGTTGAAAGTTTTTGTGCCGTTTCCTGACAAACGATGGGCTGATTTTGGTCACTTCGTATCCGTTATAAAGTGTCGACAATATCTAACTTAATTGTTAAGCTTCATAAATTTAAGCAAAATGGCTCTTTACGAACTGATTCTTCGTGCGATTAGAAATTTAGAGAAGCTGACCGCGCTGGCTAGCTTCTTACCTGCTGCGAAGTCTTCAAAGTGATGGAAAGATGATCATAACCGCCAATGACGCTATCACTATTCTTGATATGACGAGAATTTATGAACTCGCTGAAGAATATTCGAGCAAAGAATTTTCCGGATTACAATATTGTAACAGGATTACTTCAGAGGAGCTTGCTGCCGAGCCACTTACTTCGTCGATTCCAATGCAACCGCAGCATGAAGTCACAAGTCGGTTACTTTTTATATTTTATCGGAATTCATGCTTCTAAACTATTTGAAATTTTTCAAGGCGCTTGTCAAGCCTCTACATCTTCCAAGCGAACGGCTGATGAGACAGTGGATGTTGATGAAAGGGTCCCAAAAAATCGCTAAGAAGGGAGCTTCTCCAGCAAAAAATGTTCACGATGGTAACGGGTGGCACACAAATTCCAAACGAGAAATTCTCCGAACAGAAATTTCCATAGTTGAATTTTTCGAACTAGGAATTCTCCAAACAAGATTTTTTCAAGAGAGGAATTTTCCAAACAAGACAATTTCAAACGAGGAATATTCCAAACAAGATTTATATGAAGTACGAAATATCAATGGGGAAAATCACTAATCCCGTTCAACCCAATATTTAAACAAAGGGGGACCAAGGCAGTTTTTATGTTTTTTGAAAACATTTTAGATTGTATCCAAACTACTTCAAAACCATCCCAAACCACTCAAATTATCCTTAATACCTTCAAACCGCCCTAAATGCCCTAAACCGATACCAAACCTGAAAATAAAAATTTCTTAAAAATAAAAACAAATCATTTTTATCATAGGCAAAATAGTGTGGGAATCGTGTTCGCTAGGACCTGAGTTGCGGTTTAACTAGCCCAATCACAATACCGGGCTTAGGTACCTCCTGGTCAGGTGAATGCCATCCTAGATGGCTTCAAAATAAAAGTTCCTTATAAATATAAATAAACCGTTTTTCAAGAGTTTTGTAAAATTTCTTACTTTTAAAAATTTTTTCTCTCTAGGTTACCAGGTGGTTTCGCTTATGTTATCCACGTAACACAATTCGAAAACCAACACAAAAGAGTGTTGTTCCAGCGCCGAGATCAATTTTTTTTCTAAATCGAATTTCTGTTTTAGCCAATAGTTTTCTTTTGACGGACGATGTCGTTAAGTTTAAGTTTTTTATTAACAAAAAAAAAAAGAAGAACAATATGTGATTAGTTCAACACATATTTATCCACATGTGTGTTCGTATTTCACGTTTATTATTAACGAATACCGTATTCTCTCAAATAGAACCACATGTGGTTCTATTTCACAACCCCCCTTGGGGGGTGTGGTTCTATTAGAGAGTGTGGTTCTATTTTTCAACATTCTGAAGATATTCAAGCATTGTAGCATACGCGCATACAGTCAAACCTCTCTACTATGGCACCCCCAAAAGTTCGTTCCCGCCTTGGGTCCGACACTTTTTTTAACCGAATTTTCAAAGTCTTTTATCCATTCTGTTTGACAGTCTGGTCCCAAATATTGTAAGGATTACGATTTTTGCCGATCGTTTTTCAGAATTATAAAAAAATTCTTCTAAAAAAGCAAAAACTCAGTTTAAAAACAGGAAAATTCAAAATTTCTGTTTTTAAACTGAGTTTTTGCTTTTTTAGAAGATTTTCTTTATAATTCTGAAAAACGATCGGCAAAATCGGAATCCTTACATATTTGGGACCAGACTGTCAAAACAGAAATGGTAAAAGCCTTCAAAAATCGAGGTAAAAAAGTGGTCGGACCCAAGGCGGGAACGAACTTTTGGGGGTGCCATAGTAGAGAGGTTTGACTGTAAATCCTTTTTTCACAACAAAATTCGGACTTGTTCTGGTTTAGGGGGACGCTCATTTATACTACTTTTTATTGATTTTCGTTGATTATAGCAGTCATGGTTATATCGATAATCTATTGAATAGTTAAATAAGTAATTTCGTTGATTAAGGTGATTATTGTCACCCTGGTCACCAATAATCTACTTGATCAACCTAAAAACTAAAATAAATATTCAGTAAAAATGGGCGTCCCCCGCCCCAAACCACAACAGGTCCCATAACTCGTCAACACTCTAGAGATATCTTTTATTAAACACATTTTCTTGCGCTTCTTCGAGATCGATCTCTTGTATCAGCTCAGCCAGCTTCTTCTCATCACGCGCGTGCTTCACCTTGCCTCCACCACTTGGAACCGGTCTAACTTTTTTTGAAGCAATGGATGGCGTTGTCCTCACATCCATCGTGGCATTTGGCAACTCCGCACGCATTGCAACCATCCATTTAGTTGTGACCTCCTGAAACCGAAATAGATCACAGAAGCACCCAAAAATAACCTAATATCTGGAGTAATTGGGCTATAGAAGATACTGAAACTGAGTCTTCAGAAAGGTTGAAAGCTTGGTTCAGCAGCAAGCTGTAATCCTCTCTTAATATCCTCTCTTAAGAAATTTTTTCTCTCTAAAAGATCAAGGAAAATAAATGAAAGAAATTTAAAGATCAAAAGAAATGAAAAAAAGTGCAAGCACAAAAATTCAGATGATTTAGCTTAAAATTAAGAATAATTGTTCTTTTTCAATATTAGACCGTTCAATTTTGAAAAAAACCGGAGCCAATAGCTGTTTGAAATTAACCGAGGGATGAAATAAAAGGAACAAAAAGAGAGAAGATACCTAAGGCCAGAGCGAAGATGACAAAATTCTGGCTCTCTTCTCTGTTGATGCTGTCATCCTACGCTCTGGCCTTAGGTATCTTTCCTCTTTTGTTCCTTTTTTTCAGCTCTCGTTTAATTCAGCTACTCGGTGAAAAAACAGCGCCGGGGCCAGCGCCAGGACGAAAATTGTTAGCGCCAGCACCGACCAAAACTATTTATTGGCGCTAGCGCCGGCGCTGTTTTTTTCCCGGGGCAGCGCCGGCGCTAGCGCCGAAACAACACTGTATCTAACTCGGGTATTCGGGTTCGGGTGGGTGAAATCGTATGTTTGGTCATGTCAAACACGATTCCCACACTATTTCGCCTATGATAAAATGATTTTGTTTTATTTTTAAGAAAATTTTATTTTCAGGTTTGGTATCGGTTTAGGGGTATTTAGGGCGGTTTTGAAAGTATTAAGGATAATTTGGGAGTGGTTTGGGATGGTTGAAGTAGTTTGGATACATCTAAAATGTTTCAAAAAAACATAAAAAAACTGCCTTGTCCCCCCTGTTGTTAAATATTGGGTTGAACGGGATTAGTGATTTTCCCCATTGATTTTCGTACTTCATATAAATCTTGTTTGGGAAAATTCCTCGTTTGAAATTGTCTTGTTTGGAAAATTCCTCTCTTGAAAAAATCATGTTTGGAGAATTCCTCGTTCAAAAATTCAACTATGGAAATTTCGGCTGTACCCCGATTTAAGCGGCGATTTGCTAAGTGGTCGATTTGCTAAGCGGTCGTTTTGCTAAGAAAAAAATTTAAAGCGCGAATTTGCTAAGAATTCACAATTAAGCGCCAATTTGCTAATGGTCGTTTTGCTAAGAATTTTTTTGCTAAGTAGTTGTTTTGATAAAGATCTTGTTTGTTAAGCTACATCTTCTTCAGCTCGGCTTAATTTCGGGGTACAGACCTTAAAACCAAACGGTTCAATCCAAAATCATGTTCTAAAAACGGTTTTAATTGAATCGGGGTCCTCCTACTCTGGACTGATTGCACCAGAGAGATTCGAACCAGTAACCTTGGTGATGAGTATATGGACCTCTTCGCCAAGTAAACACCTCAAAATTACGAATAAAAAAGGTATACCCCAGGTAGATGCGAACCAGCATCCTCGGCGGTGGCTATCCAAGTAGTCATCACACTTGATCAAAATTTTTTTTACGTTTTCGGTTTCCAAAACAATTTTTCTGCACTAATTCGAGCATGCTGAAGATGGTTGACAGTGGTAAAATCACGTTTTATCGATAAATTTAGAGTTATGCTAACGATTGATTTATCAAAAATCAAGAATTCACGATAACTCAAAAATTTCTTGATAAAACGTGATTTTACCACTGTCAAACCATTTTCAGGGTGCTCGAATTAGTGCAGAAAAATTGATTTGAAACCGAAAACGCAAAAAAAATTTTTTGATCCAAGTGGACGACCACTTGGATAGCCACCGCCGAGGATGCTTGGTTCGAATCCACCTGGGTGCACACTTTATTTTTACCGTAATTTCAGATTAAAAAGACTAACGTTTTGACCTTTCAGGTTATTTGGGTGAATATACCCCTTAGTCTTTGAGTGCCTGGATAACAACCTGTCCAGTTGGTACTCAACCCTAGATTTGGGATCGGGTAGGTGAAATCGCACTTTTGGTCTCATCAAGTCCATTATTCACAAATTTTTTTGGTTGGAAAAAATAGATTTTTTTTTTTATCAATTTGAACTTTTTCATTTTTAAGACATCCAGGTGGGCATCCACCTGGTCAGGTGATACCTACACCCAGGTATTAAGTTGGGTGTGTAAAAATCGCAACTTTGGCTTGACAAACCCAATTCCCCACACAATTTTAAGTTAGAAAAAATGGCTTATTTTTTTTTTTAAGAAATTTTAATCTTTCAGGTTTGGGTTTGTTTGGTATTTAGGGTGGTTTTAGGGTACTTGAGGTGGTTTAGAATGGTTCGGGATAGTTTTGACACAATCTGAAAATATCAATTTACCTATATCTCACATTGAAATCAGTAAAAACAAAAAAAATCGGCGAAAATTACCGTCGGAAAAATCTCTAATCCCCTACCAGATCATTGAGAAAAAGGAAAGTACAAAAAGGCAGAAAAGTTCTTAACAAACCGGGATTTAAGAAAAGAATGCCTTAGCAAATATATTCTTAGCAAATGGGCGCCTTAAACAAAAAATTCTTAGCAATTTGTCGCTTAGCAAAAAAAATTCTTGGCAAACCGACGCGCTTAGCAAATCGACCCTTAGCAAAATGCCGCTTAAATTTCGAGTACAGCCGAAATTTCTGTTTGGAGAATTCCTCATTTGGAACTTTCTTTGTTGGAACTTGTGTGCCACCCATGGTAACACAATTTCTTTAAATCTCTGAATGGTGTCGATTTGGCCATTTTAGAAAAAAACAAGTTACTCGCTCAAGAACCGATGAATCGTCTAATGTGGGACCTCCAGGAGGTTATTTCTTGTGTTCAAATGGTCGAAAAACGATCTAATATAATTCTTATTCAGACTTACACAGCCATCTCTCTGTCAGTAACGCTTCGACTGTAGCCTACTAAATGTTGACTCTGGTACTGGGAGTAGTTGGTTTTGCCATTTTCAACATTTTCATGTTTTAACCAAGCCATATTTTTAAGCTGGCAATGAGGAAGCCATTGGTAATGAGAAAAACTTAATTTCAACCGAGGTAACGATTCCCCAGAATTTGCTCGCAACCAGGACGATGACAGCAAAAGCAAGGGTGAAGAAGACGAAGAAGCCGAAGATCAGTCCGAAAGCAAGGATGATGCTGAGCACTCCACCCAGAAGTAGACTGTCTCTTAAAGTGATACTTTGAGATGACTCTATTTATTTATGTTCAATCACCGCATATGGTGTCAGTGACTTAAATCTGTGTCTTGAATGAAGTAAACTATGTCTCTTTATGTTTGTCTATTTTGTAAGCTGGATTTTACCTTAAAAACACCATCGCCTGAAATTTTCATTCTATCAAGGATCACCTCCGAAGTAAAGCTTTGGAGATGGATGGCAAAACTATTGACAACTTATGAGTGGTGGTAAAGCTAGTTTATATACCTCGTCAGCAAAAGGTGTGGCCAGTAAAGTTAAAAAATGCGGTGTCTATCATTTTGTCTCGACATTTTTCAAAGCTGCAGTCAACCCTCGCTATAGTGACACCTAATAGACGATTTGATGTTTTGATTAAAATGTCTTAGACTGTTTCCTCGCCATAGTGACACCCTCGCTATAGTGGACACCGCATGGCGGGTCCCGAGGGGTGTCACTGTAAGCGAGGGTTATTGTGTGGGTCAAGAAAAATTCGTCATTTTTCTTTGCTGAAATGTGCGCACTTAATTTCTATTTTATCCAGTGCCTGGAAAATGCGTTCCGTGACGTTTCGTCACCTCCTCCTAAAAAACAGGACCTTTCGTCACCTCCTGTCAAAAAAGGAAGTTTTGTCACCTATCAGTAAACTTTAACGAACACGTCAAAAATATATGACGAAATAACCGTGTCCTGGGACTCGTATGAAAATGAATTATCTTTGTCAATTTTCATTTAACGACTCCTTATGAATATGCAAAACATTTTTTCATTTATTTTTATGGTAATTCCTGCCGTTTCTAACTAATTCAAATAATATCCGGCCATGCACATCACACATCGACAAGGTAGGAAGAAAAAACAAGAAGTAAGAGCAGGAGAGGGGATGTGGAGAAATACACGAGAGAATAAAAATTAGCTTGAAGAAAACTTAATACCCTTCTCAAGGATACCGCTCCCAGCTATGCCACAACTTCGCATGGACCACCGCCAAAGTATTGGAAAAGTTGATTTTGATCAAACGAAGGAAACCGCATCACCAGAATAAATGGTAATTTATTTTCCGGCCAACCAAACCAAATAGAAAAAGCAGATGCGACAGAGAGGTGGATGCAATATAGAGGGTTGCTATTTTGCAATTTTGGTGGCTAAAACTAACTTTTCTGCAAAAAATTTTTTATTTCAAAGTGAATAAATTCATTGCAAACTTATCAATAGATTCTAAATTAGTCAAAATCGAAATTCAATATATGTTATTCTAAATTTTCTCAAAAACGAAAAATAAAATTTTTATGTGCAATTTCAAGTTTAAATTATCGCAGTAACAAATATTTCGCATTTTTCTGAAGTTGCATTGAATAAGCTGCAAGATAAGGTTAGTCGAAAGTATTTAAGAAATCTAAAATTGGCTTCAGAGAAATTCGGAAAACAGGATTTCGGGGCTCTAAAAATTCGACGGTGATTGCTAAGACCCCCCTAGAGATTATTCTGTTTAATAAACACATGATGTTTTACCGACCCGTTGAAGATTTGCATAATATTCAGCAGAAAAGTTTTCTCACGGCAGTTCATCGAAAGCAAGCTGAATTCTTTGAACTGAACTGCCGTGAACTGTCAAACCCCGTTTAGTGCGAACCCTGGGGACCGGAAAAAAGTCTCACTAAATAGGGGTCGCACTAAATCGGGGTTGCACTTTCGAGACTTAAAGAATTTGACCAAGTCCATCAACCTCAGGGTCGCACTAAAATCGCGGTTTGCACTAAATCGAGGGCGCAACTAAATCGGGGTTTGACTGTTGTCGAAAGATTTGGACCACCCTGTACATACACCGTTTTTTGAGTTTTATAATGTTTTTAATAAACAATGCTTCTAAAAAAATATGAAGAGGAGGGGGCTATAGTCTGCTCAAACTCCGCCATCTAACCATCACCGCCCCCCCCCCGGGTGAAGGTTCCAGGTGGGGGTACTCCCGATGTGGTACCCAGTTGTATGGTACTCAGAAGTGGCCTTTCGCCTTAGCCCTTTTTTAGTTACCGTATTTTCTCTAATAGTAGCCCACCCTCTAATAGTAGCCCCTCCTAGGAGGGGGTTGAAAAATAGTAGCCCATGGGCTGCTATTAGAGGAAATACGGTACTAATGATAACGTTTATACAGTCGACTCCCTCTATAACGAACGATTTTTTTGGTTTGCTTGGATTTGCCCTGAATAAGGCCTCTACAACGAACTCCCTCCATAACGAACACCTTAGACCGGTCCACAGGGTGTTCGTTATAGAGGAAGTCGACTGTATCAGGATTATAAAAATGGCCAGCCATTTTTAAAACGAGTTTGTACTGAATCACTCAATTGGCACGGTGAAACTGGAATTGACAAAAATGTCAATGAATTGACTGTCGACTAAATTGACCTATATCCGGGAACGCTAGAGAGAAGGTAAGAAGTTGGAAGTCGGTAATCCGACTCTATTTTCTTAACTTTGGAATGTCAAAAACTGGTTCAGTGTCTAGCAATCACGTCTTTGATATATTGTACAATATATATAGCAAAATGAAAACCTATTATTGATTGATATTTGATAACGAAATTGTCACTCATTAATTGCATATAAATCTAATAAGTATTTTTCTTTATAATTCCTTTTTTGCAAGATGTCTTTCTCTAGTAATATTTGTCGTCTATTTTGGTTGATAGCATTTCTTGCGGCATACTCCCGTGGTAAGTTAGTACTCTTAACGAGCTAATCTGAAAGTACTCCAAAGTCAATTAAGCATTCAAGATACCAATTCCTTTGGTGAGATCAGCTGGGAAAAAGGTCCTGACGGAGAGACTCAGGTGGAGTTTGGCAACTCCTTGAACATTCTTGGCAATGGTGCACTTCTGGTTTGTCTATGAACATATCTAAGAATGGAACAATCACCACTAATAGTTAGTATTTATAATCGAAACTGAAAAAAATTAAGATTTTAGCGAAAGGTGGAGTACTTGTGAATGGCACAGAATATGGCTCAAACTCTAAGTTTGGTGTGGACAAACAGCAAGGTTTGGTCGTTGAAAAATGACCTCAATTAGGAGTGCAAACAATAAAGGTAATGTGTTTCTAAAAATTGAATTGTCTTAAACATTGCACAATCTGAAATTTCTAATTCTTAGCTTTTTGCAATAAAGCTGTTGACTTTCACGATTATCGCTTTAAAATACTGAAAATAACATTTTTTCATTTTCAAATACAGTCGAGTCTCGATAATCCGGCACCCCTTGTTCAAAAAAGGGTGCCAGATTATCGAGACCCGCGGCTCTTTACGTCCAAAATTTCGCTATTCAAAAAAACGACCGGCAAAATCGGAATCCTTTCGATATTTCGGACCAGACTGGCGATTCATATTTGGCAAAAGACTTTAAAAATCAACGTAAAAAAGTGTCGGACCCAAGGCGGGAACGAACTTTAGGGGGTGCCGGATTATCGAGACTCGACTGTAACTAAAAAAGTTCAATGTTTTTAAAAATCGTGATACAAAAAGTATCAGAAAAAATATAATTTTTGGTATATAGGAGCATGCCCGTGCATTTAAAAAAAAGCGGGACCGGAAAAAATCAACCGCTCCAGTTTTACTTTACTTCAATCTAATACTAATAACCTTATACTACTTTTGAAAAATAAGGCAAAATACTTTTGTCGATCATAGTCATTTTTGCAATAAATGACACAAGCCATAAGCTGCTACAATTTTTAGGCAGGACTCGGCAAAGAAAGCCAATTTATCAGTGACCTCGTCAAGTTGATCCAGAATAACAAGGCTAACAAAAGCCCTAGTTTTATTTCTACGAGAATCGACTTCTTCCATTAGCATTTTCTTTTTTGACACTAGTAGCAAATACCCCCCCCCCCCCTAAAATTTTTTCCTTCTTTAACCTAAGTAAAAAGTACCCAAATATATGTCTAAGACCCAGAAAAATGTGCGTAAGACATTTATTAGTCACAACTTCCATACTCTGGCCTACCCCAAGCCTAAGAGCTAATCTTAAACTTGTTGTTCCAAAGAGTAGTTACAGCAAATTTTATAAGAAATATTTTTAGGGGGGGGGATGAGTATTCGCTACTAGCGCCTCTTTTTCAAATTGTTTCTATTCATGGACAAAAGCTTTAGATTTGGCTCTATCATATCCATTATGAACTGTATATTTTTTTCTGTTATTGTGTCACCTTTGGTCCACCTTCCTTTGCTCCACTATTACCAAGAAAAATCAATATTCTGCACGACCACTCTCACAATTTTCCATCTTGTTCACTGACTTGGTTTTAAATAATTGTTTGTTTTTATTCATTTTATAAATGCTTAATACTCCATTAGTTAGTTGTTATATTGCTATTTGAAGTCAAATATAGCAGCAGCAGGCAATGTCAGCCAAGTGGGACAAGTCTTATAGGGTAAGCATTTTTGTTTTTTTTTCTTAAAGTTGTTTTTATCATTTTGAAGAAAAATAAAGAATTTTGAAAACAGATTTGTAGCAAAAAGTTTATAAGATTTCAAAAAACATCTTTTCGGTTCAGTCAAGCAATCTTTTTAGCTGTTTTTTGAGGTAGCTGTGAGTGTAGAAAGAACACAAAAAACGTAAACAAACAAGCACAGACTCAACAGAGTCTGGAGGGAAATTCCTAAAAACAAGAGTGTAAACAAGTGCATGACTAGTAGCAGCCATGTTGAGGCAGACAAAAAACAGCATCCGCATGGTGTAAAGCACAAACCCAATAGTTATCACTAGAACAACCAAAAAATTTTGGTTCAGAAAAAATAATATATTAGTGAGACGGATTTAATCGCCTTAGTATAGTGCTGATGTCAAGCATTTTTTTGTTTTATTGGTTTGATGCATTAAAGCAACAGTTTCACGTGAAAATTTCAGTTTTATATTTTGTCGGGATAGTATGGTAAAATTTCAGACTATAATCAAAATAATGTGTCCTTCTATTTGTTTTTATTATTTTACTATTGTTGCTGCCTACTGTTGTATACAGTTAAGAGCTGAAAAAGCGGCTACGGAAAATTGCCGAAAAATGAAATTCGCCAAACGTATGTTTTGCCGAAACAGAAATTGCCAAATTGCAGTTCGGCGAAACGAAATTCGCCACATCGAAATTTATCAAGCGTAAGTTTTGCCTAAAAAAATATGTAGCCATTTAGCGTTCAGCAAACTTTCTCACATAAAATCCACGTTAGGCGAATTTTATTTTGGAAAATTCCGATTTGGTGAATTTCATTGTGGCAATTTTCGTTTTGGAAAATTTCGTCTCGGCAATTTTCGTATTTGGCAAATTTCGTTTTTGCTAATTTTTCCCTAGCTAAAAAAGCGGATAAATATATAACTTTTGGTAAAACCTAATATTTTTATTCCTGCAAAAATGTTTTGAAAAGAGTAGAAAGGGAGGTTTTAAGACATTAAAGGGGCAACTTCAGTAACAGCCTTTAAAATTTTTTGAAACTCATAAAACAAAAAGAAGCCTGAAATAAAAATAACAAGTTTAAAGCGTATTTAAAAAACAGAAAATAATTTTGAAAACTGTAAACAGTGGATCGGATCTTAAAACAATTCCTTTCGAAATCTTAAAAAAATCATCGAAATATTTTTTTTGTAAAAAAGCGGTCTTTGGTGATGGCAGAGTCATTGCTAATGCTTGTTGCAGCACATGTCAGCTAGCCTTTGAGGCTCCTAGACCAGTGTTCACACTTCACTGTCCACCCAAGGGGGTGGGGGGAGGCAAGGATTGCGAAAGTGCCCTCTGCATAGACAACCACCAAGTTTATTATGAGGAATAGTATAAAAGCCTATATATCTTAACATTAGCTCCGAATTTATTTCCTTATTCTTTTTTACTCAAAAAATTATAAGAAACTTCATGTAATAGTTAAGGTGCTAATAAAAGGCTTATTTTTATTATGTGTGTTCAATAATACATTTTAAGCTTGCAGAGAATGACCAAGAAAATGGAGGAACAGAGTCCACCAGAGCGGTATAGACAAAGGTTTCGTATTAGAAGTATGTTTTTTCAGCTGAATTTCATTACTTGCACACAGTTGTTTTTGTTAGATCCCCTAGTGGTCAATTTGCTGTCTGAATTCTTCGCTACCACTATTTTGCTGGTATGTTATTTTAGAATGCAGTGAGTCTCCTGACCCCACCGATATAAAGACCTTACTTGTATTTAAGGATTGACCTTGAGGTAAGGCTAACTGAAAATTCTTGGAGAGGGAGGGAGGTGTGTTATGATAGTATCACCAATACACCTGTGTTAAAAATCCCGACCCTAGTATTGAATATCCCCCACCTCCATGATTTTCACTTTTAAAACTTAGTAAAAATATATGTCCCAGACCCCAGAAAAAGTGCGTAACACAGTTATTAGTGTCAACTTCTGTAAGCTGGCCTACCCCCGAGCCTAAGAGCTAAGCCTAAGCTTGTTGTTTAAAAGGGTAGTCACAGCGATTATGAATAGGTCAGATAAGGGTGGGGGCGGTGGTTTCTACACTAGCGCCAAAATCCCTTATGGCTAGTTCCAAGGGGTGGTCTTGTATCGAGACTCAACGGTAACTCTATTCGTTTTTCTGCAGCTTCATTAATTTAGTTCGTTGGCACTGGCATCGTGGCTCAACACGTTTTGACTGATGGCAAAATGAACAGCTGGTATGACATTTTTTTTCAAACAATAAACTTAACTATTGGGTTGACAGGCTGCACATCCATCTGGGGTGGAATTTTGGTTGCCCTGTGTGTTTATGGCACCTTCTATACATCCGGTACAACTCTTCGCTCCCACTTTCCAAATATTATGTGACTAATTATAGGAGGGCACATGAATCCAGCGGTGTCACTCGCTATGTTCAGTCTTGGGAAACTGCCATTTATGCATGTCATATACTACAGCATAGTTCAGACATTTGCTGCTTTTGTTGGATCTGGTCTCAGTTACATGGTTTACACTGGTGGGTTATCTTATTAATTTGGAAGATTTGCAGCAAAGAAATTGATATTTTGTATTTAAGACGAGATTCAAAACTATACTGGTGGCATTCAAGCTATTGCTGGTGAAAAAGCAACCGCTGGTCTTTTTTGTTCTTTTCCTAAACCACACATTAGTCATAGCACAGCGTTTGTGGACCAGGTATCATAATTTGATTATATATATATGAATTAAAGGGGCATGCCCGTGCCCGACACTTATAAAAGGCGGGGATCAGCACTTTTTTTCTTTCTCGATCAAGTTTCACATGCATACGCATTCAGATTTTTAAAGTTTCCTGCCTAGTTTTTAAAAGTAGTTATAGGGTCATTAATATTAGATTTGACGCAAAACGACTGAAAAATAGAACGATTCAAAAAAATTGCTGGTTCCCGCCTTAACTTTTTGAAACGCACGGGCATGCCCCTTTAATTAAATTTTTTTGAACCTCAGGTGGTAGGCACTGCTCTCTAGTCCTATTTATCTCTATAATTATTGATAAACGAAATAAAATACCCAGCGGACTGCAGCCTCTCTTTTTTGGACTAGGACTGTTTATTGTAGGCTGCTCTTATGGCATGAATCTAGGTATTTTTTTTGGACAAATATAGAGCAAATACTAAATATTTCTTGATCCAGGCAATACAATCAATCCAGCTCGTGACTTTGGCCCTCGTGTTTTGCCTTTTTCGCGGGATATGGCTGGGAAGTGTTCTCGTAAGTTTTTAGGCGAATTTGCGCAAAATATATGTGACTGTAAATATTATTTTAGGTGGCATGGCTACTATTTCTGGGTTAGTTTTTGTAAATGTCGTAAAAAAAAGTCCGACAATAATAAATTTTCCAGATCCCAATTGTGGCGCCTATGTTTGGCGGATTACTAGGAACTTGGAGCTACCAGTTGGTGAGTTTGATTGATTGACTTTGATTGAATTTTATTGTCGTGGTTCAGTTTATTGGCTTCCACATAAACGAGTCGTCCACTCTGGAATCCAACTTAGCAGTCGTTGAAATAAATGGTCTTTCTGCGGCTACTTGCTCTGGTACTTATTCTTGCTTATTTATTTTTTAAACAGTTTTATGATTTAAGAGCTTGAACCGTTGAGCGCTGAAGCATGAGCAACTTAGGCTTTGAAAAAATAATTTATTACAATTTTTAAACATTATTGTGCATTTTTGTTTTCATTTCTAGCCGTTAATAAAATGTACAAGGTATGGCCAGAAATATTTAGACTGTAGAAAATTTCCAAAAAAATTACAACTGCAAAAAAATCAATCTTTTATGATTTTTTAATTTATTATTATTTGAAACTTTGAAAACTCTTGAAGCACTTAGTTCTTGTTGCAAACCTTCGATAATATTCACTACGGTATCCACGCACAACTAAATACTCTTTTTTCTTTTTGAGGTAAACTATCTTGGTCCTCTAAGACCAAAAACTATGGAAAAGTTTTTTACCTAAAAATAGTCGAGCACCAGTTAAAACAACGACATATTAGGTGTAAAAATGAAGATTTATGTCGTTAAAGGGCATGCCCACGCTAATGAGAGGTTGGTGCCGGGAATCCAAAATATTTTCCTAATCATTGAACTTGTGTACGGATTTTTCAACTTGGTTTCTAACGAAACCATACCTAAAATTAAATTCTAGGCCTTGTTTTGTTATAAACCAAGCTGAAAACTTCGTACAGAAATTCAATAATTAGGAAAATTTTTGTATTCATGGGCCGATTTTAAGGCCGATCCTTTTAAGACCCGATTTCCGTCTTTATATCCCGTTTCAGCCTTATTAATCTCACGACAAAAAGTGACAAATGTCCAGCCGTCCGACTTTTTATTTTTTTATCGTATGATAGCCTTGCTTTTTAGGCAAACAGTAAGTCTCAATAGTCAGGAAAAAAGCACAAAATGATATTTTCGGAAAAATCGAAAAGTATCGCATTTTCACAACTCAAATGTGTTATACATCTTCTACAAACCCCAAAAAATCAAGTCGAGTTTAAATTTTCAGACAAATAAAAAACTAATATTGAGCCCGATTCTTCCTTCTTTTCACTAATAAAAAAATGTAGCAGTTTATGTAGTTCATGGATTTTTCAGCCACATTTCCAGCATTGTTTATTGGTTTTTGAGCTGCTGCTGCTTTTCTATCCCCTTAACAAATAGCCTTCCGCCATTCCCCATTTGTTTTTGCAAACGAAATTGTCTGAGAAGCAGCAGTAGCAGCCAAAAGAACACTGGGAGGAACAGACCAGCTGTCCCCCCGCCCAATAAACCTCATTTTTGTTTGTCCACTCATCATCATTTAATTAACCAAAATTGACCGTTGGCGGTTGTTGCAACAGAAAAACAGGCGTTCCCCGCCTACCCCAATCAGTTCTACTACTTTTTTCCAATCCAGTCTTGTGTTTGCTCTCAAAAAATATTGTCTGTTGGATATACCCTCCCCCTCTCACACACCTAAATTCTTAGCAAAAAAAATCTGCCAGTTAGTGAGTGTACAAAAGGTGGGAGAGCAAGTTGTGAAGGGGAAAGGTTGGGAACTCAAGTGCTTGCTGCTGGAGAGCCCCAAACTGTGGTTCCAGTAGTGCATATATCCACCACGAGAATATCTCCTGTTCTTGAAAAAGCACATTTATTTGTTTTCTTGCGTTACTCTTCATGTTTTTCTTTTGTGGTTGATTAGTGAGTATTATTAGTGTGTGGGTAAATCTAAAAACATCCTTGGATGGGTAAAAAGGTAAAAAGGCATAGCAGCGCTCTACCATACAGGAGATTTGTTTAAACCATCCTTGTTTTCGCTCGCTTGTCGTTGAATCTGATATTGATGGCCTCAGACTATTGAAAAAAAAGACAAACTTTTTGTCAAATCAGGTGGAACGCTTATAAAAAATTTTAAGAAAGAATAACACTACTGGATCCCCGCTTTTTATTGTTTGTTTTAATTACTTTTTGAAAAAGTGAGAAAAAAATTTGTGTTAAAAAAGGAAAAAGAAAGGTTTAATACCTTGTTCTTTTGAAATCGATCCTTTTACAGTCAAACCTCGATAGCACATATCATCTAACTCAAATTTTGAAGTCTTGTGAAAATTCTGTTTAACAAGTTTGGCCAGGATCATTCCGGCTCCAATTTTAGCGATTGTGTTTGCAAGTATTCATTCATATTCATAAATTAGGCGTAATCAGAGGTGGGCAGAGATCAGATCAATCTAGATCAGTTCAGATCAAATCAGTTTAGATCAGATCGATCTGTTCTGATCTGACAATATATTATGTCAAAAATAACCTAAATTTTGCATGAATTCAAATTTTCTAGTCTGAAAACGACTTGCATCGCTTAAAATCCCAGCCCAGAAAGGTCAAAGCCCACTAAAAGTTGGTTTTTCGGTTTTGCTAGGGGTGAACTTTTTGCCGAAATTCGATTGCACTCATCAGACTTGCTGTTTGATCGACTCAATGGCTCAGAATCCCACCCTGAACCATTCAGAACCACCCTGAACACAGGTTACGGATAATTAATACTGGTAGGAATGGTTTGAGTGGTTTAGGGTGCTTCTGAATGGTTCAGGAGGAGATTATGAACCATTGAGTCGATCAAACGGCAAATCTGATAAGCGCAATAGAATCTTTTGCAAAAAGTTCACGGTATAGTCAACTCTCGCCATAGTGCACACCCAAGGGATCGGCGCCAGGTGTGCGCTATGGCGGGGATGCACTATGGAAAGGGTTACTATGAAGGGAGTTGACTGTGTGGTGGCCAACCACATTGGAACTAGATGTGTACTTGGGTGGCGGTTTACACTACGGCGGGTGTACACTACGGCGGGTGTACACTATGCAGGGAGTTGACTGTAAGCCCTCAAAAAACCAACTTTCAGTGGCTTGTGACCCTTCTCGGATGTGATTCTGAGCGTTCCAAGTCATTTCAACTATAAAATTTAAATTCCCGTAAAATTTAGGCTATTTCGACAATAATGTCTGTCAGATCAGTTCAGATATATATGATCTGAACTGATCTGATATTTGGAAGTCTGATCTAAACTGATATGATCTAGATCGATCTGATCTTTGCACCCTCTGGCCGTAATTAGGGATACCATATTTCCTAATTCACCAACTCCCTCTATTTTAGCAATCCCCTATTATTCAGCGACCCCTAGAGGGCATACAAAATGTTTAGCGGCCAGCCAAATAATTTAAGGAAATACGGTATGAATTACCGAGGTTCGATTTAGCTACAAATGCTTTTATGCAAAAATTATATTTGCGAATGCAGGCAGATCAAGTCTGGTGTTTGTTGATTACTTCTGCAACAATTGCTCTCTTCACTCCACTTGATTGTTTTTTTTTCTCTTTTCAAAGTTCACCTAATTTTGTGTAGTTGTTGTTTTATTGTGCTGGATGTGTTTAGTGCTAGCTAGTGGTTGCGCAAATACTTGTCCTCTCTTTGTTCCTAATTTATTTGAGTTAGGTTGATTTGCTTTGATTTCCTGTCAACTGCTGGTCCATTGACCTTCTCCAACTTCTTTTTAGCCTTAATTTTAAAAAATATTTTATATATTATGACATGACATACAGGCAAACATCGATTCAACGAACCCCCGATTTCAAAATATTATTTCGATGCCTATGTGCTTTTCTTGAAAAAGCAATTTTCTCAAGCCTTCCCAATATTCTTGCGCCCGAGCATTTAATTTTTGAAATTCATCCAAATTTTTGCTAAATTTGTATATTTCTAATTGTTCACCAACATTTTTGATAACAACCTTATTGAGATAGAAAAATTCAAAAAATTAGGTACAGTTGCCGCTCGATTTAATGACACCCCAAAAAGTTCGTTCCCGCCTTGGGTCCGACACTTTTTAGCTCGATTTTCGAAAATTTTGACGGTTTTCTTTTGACAGTCGGGTCGCGAATATCGCAAGGATTCCGATTTTGCTTATCGTTTTCAGAATCATGAAACTTTTCTCTTCAAAAATCCAAATCTCGATTAAAGACACCATTTTTTTTATTAAAAAAACCATTTTTGATAATGGTTGTCGTTAAATCGAGATTTGGATTTTTGGAGAGAAGAATTTCATGATTTTAAAAAACGATCGTCAAAATCGCGATCCTTGCGATATTTTCGACCCGACTGACAAAAGAAAACGGTCAAAAGTTTTCGAAAATCAAGCTAAAAAAAGTGTCGACCCTAGGCGGGAACGAAGTTTTCGGGGTGTCATTAACTCGAGCGGCAACTGTATTAGATTTTACAAATTTGCATGGTGCAGTTTAATTTAACTCTTGCTGCTCCATGGAATCAAACCATTAATTCCTTGAAATTATTGTACCGATCAGGGTCATGTCTTCCCTACTTGACCATTACCTGCCAAAGCGATCCAAACAAAGACATCCGCCAGCTCTTTGAGAAGTCAATGGTGGGCGTTCATTCAATTAAAATCGATGCTTTTGCGCCAAAAGCAAGGGATATGATGAGCATTTCTGCTACTGCTTCTCTAAAATAAACAAACAAAAGAGCCATTAGAAGAAGACAACATAAGATGAGCAGTAGGAGCACAAACCCTCAAATCTCATAAATCCATCTTCTCAAAAACTATTTTCCGTCCCATTAATCCAGGGAGACACATTCCTGCACTACCAACACCACTAATCATATTTTTCTTACAAAACTAATAAAATTTCAAGCGAGTGATTGCTCATTTTAGTGCCAGGCTACTACAAAACATATATTTACAGCAGCACCATTATTCTATGCAAATTCTCCGCAGAGATTAACAGCCAGCCAGGATTGGGGCAGGGGGCTGTAAAGATATATTTCGGCAAATATAAACACACATTTATGTTAATTTGGAAGCCCTTTGACTAATAAACCTTGCTCTGCTGCAGTGATTATTGCTGTTGTTTTTGAGTGGAGATCCTAATCATTTGGGCGCAGGCTTGACCAGGGTCATCAACAGCACAAAGCTCTTTTTTGTATAACCATCACTATTGGAAGTGGTTGATGATGGGAGGCTGGCAATAGCCTTGTTTGTTTCTATTTTGACTTTCTTACTCCCACCAATACATAGATGGTTGGTTTGATAGGTTGCATAAAGCTGAACTGCGAAATGATTTGGAGAAGTGTATCAAATATATTTTGGTTGGCTTTTTTGATGTGTAGTTTTTGGAGCATTTTATTTTTATTATTTGTAGAAAAAGTTGGTTGATCTCTTAGGTTGAAAATCATAAATGCATTAAGAAGGAAAGCTTTAATAATTTTTTGACAGCCTAACTTATTTCTAAAAAATTATAAGGGTTAGTCCATATACTCATGCAAGATCTAAAAGCTGCCCAATAACTATTTTTAACGAATAAAAATTAATTTTATACCTACCACTCTGCTAAGACAATTAAGGTATTTCTGCTTCCCACCCCTGCCCTTTTTTAAAAAGTGGCCCGAAATCAAGTTTTAAACTATTTTTTAAAAATGCATACCAGAGTTTCTATATGCGGTAGGCCTCAGAAAGTGAAGGACATGTTCGAAATCTATCCTTTTCACCTTCACTTGTCATAAAATCTAAAATGTAGTCAAAATACCTTAAAATGAAGATCTACCTCTGAGGGGTGTGAGTCCATTTGTTTACAAACTGGACTATTTTAAGCTTAGAAATCGTTTAGAAATGCTTCTTAAAAAAGGCCATGGCCACGCGTTTTGGATTGTCCCCCGCCAATCAAATTTTTTCTGATCATTGAACTTCTGTACGGATTTCTCAGCTTGCTTCTAACAAAATAAGGCCTAGAATTTAATTTTACGTAAAGTTTTGTTAAAGACCAAGTTGAATGTTTATGTTTATCAATTATTCGGGTTTTTTTTTGAATCGGCGGGGACAACCGTTGTCGAAGACGGGAATACCCCTTTAATCTTGTTGAACAAAAAATAATTTAGAACTTGATTATGGTCACTTTTAAAAAATGGAGCAAAAGGGGAGGGGAGTGGTGGAAACAGCAGAAGTACCACAATGTTTGTGGAACTATGTCTCAGGAAAGTGAGTGCGCACATCTTTATCTCATGAAATCAAGGGTCGAAAAACACGAATATGACGTTACCTCCTCCATTTGACCACTCTGCGTGGGCGCATTTTTTAACTTTGTTGCCTTTCAAGCATTCAGTTTTGAAAAAAAAAATCGCAACCGCACAGCTGCATCAGGACATATCGTCTTATATACCTTCAGTTACCAAAATATTTTTCGGAATTCAGATCAGGTTCATGCATACTCCACCGAAACACGTCTACCGAAACAATCAGAAATTGCTTTGGCTTGGAAATATGTTATTCATTTTTCTAAAACTTTTATACTCAAAATGATCGCCATGAGTCTTTGCTCATTTCGGTGATAAAACTTTCATGAAAAAAAAAAAGTTTAAAGATCAAGTTATGAAAATGGTGTTTCGGTATCTTTCGGTGGATTTAACCGAAACATACCGAAACACCATTTTCACTAACTTGATCTTTAAACTTTTTATTTTTTTCATGAAAGTTTTTATCACCGAAATGAGCAAAGACTCATGGCGATCATTTTGAGTATAAAAGTTTTTAGAAAAATGAATAACATATTTCCAAGCCAAAGCAATTTCTGATTGTTTCGGTAGATGTGTTTCGGTGGAGTATGTATGAACCTATCACAAAACAAAAATTTATAAAGATACCTTTTTTGAAAAATTTCTCTAAATATATATCAAAAAACAGTGATTGTGTTGCTTAAAAATGTAGTTGTATATTTGCTCAATTTTTTGAGATCTTTTTTGCCTTTCTCAGTTATTTTTCGCCTTTGTTTGCACATTGAGTCTCTACCACCATCTGTTGAGAGTTCAACCAGCCAAGCTAATAATAAAAGTTTAAAGAAGTTGAGGAAAAAAGGGAAACTCAATCCATATAGCAGCAGCACACCCTTTTCGCCAACTTCACACCACCAAAGGGAGGAGGAGGTGATTTGATTGCTCTTTCTGCTCTATTTTCTTAGGGGGGCATTGGTATTCACTCCATGACTATATTTACTGCTGCTGCTATATATATGCTAGTTACTGTTTGCTAAATTGTAAATTTAGAAAATGTTAAATGGCTAGTTCAGTGGTTGTGGTCCAACCAACTGTCCAGATGACTACTGCTACTGCCCAACAACACACAGATGCCACTATTTATTTGCCTAGAAGCAGCTATAGATCTGTAGCCTTTGGCACCTGGAAATATGGAGAAGCTTCCAAACTATTTTCCAAAAGAAATACGGGTGAAAAAGTGGCTTCAAACGAGTGCAGACCAACTGGCAGTCTTCGGTTTACTAAGTAGGTTACTTCCAATTCTCTGAATAATGGTATACATGGTTTTCGAACTTATAAACTCGGTTACCATAAAACTTCTAATAGAAGTGGGCTGTTCTGTTTGATAAAATCTAAATTTATTTCGAATCTACCGTATTTCCTCGGCTTATTTTTAAAACCCTCAAAAATCTGAAAATTTTAAGGTCGATCTCGAAATTTTTGAGCGCTCAACCGAAAACTGAAAGCGGGGTCAGGTAAACTCGTGGTAACTAAGAAAACGCAAAAAAGACTTGCACAGTTATTTTTCTGGGCTGAGATATAGATCCCTAAAGTTGAAGGGCGGCTTATGAGAGGAAAGCGGCCTAATAGAGGAAATAGGGTATGTTAAAAATGGTAAAGGCTGTACCATTTAGCTCTTTGACTTTTTACTCAGGAGATTTCATTCCATCAGAAACTTTGTGGCAAATTTATTTGTTATCCTCCTAGAATTTGTAGATTTCGTGGCAAGGAGGTGGGAGCTCTTTAAAGTATGTTTTTCTAAGTGATTGTAAACAATAAATATACTTTCGAAAAGTTGTTTTTGTACTTTTATATTTGTTAGAGCTTTAAATTTTACTAAGTCAATCAATACTTTTTCGGAGCTTAGAAAGGGTGGTACTTTATTTTGCCCGCTAATTTCTGAAAAATGCCCGCTAATTTTCTTTTTGAATTTTTATCCGCGTTTTTGTTTTGATTTTTCGTTTTAATTATTGTTTTATATCATCGTGTAGCCAGCATCTCAGCTTTCTAACAAGCTATTATTCTGCACCTAATAATTTCACAGATGTAGAGATTTAGAGGTTGAGACAAGGCTTGGCAGATTGTGTTGCGGTGAGATTGGGATTTCGAAATTTTCGGGATCGGGATTTGGGATTTGGCTTTTGGACCGGCGGGATTCGGAATCGGATTTTCAAAAATGTCGGGATCCCGATCGGGTTTTTCCGATAATGAATTTATTCGATTAGATATTTCAAATAATTAATTTTAACACACAATTGCAACACAGAGAATTCGATCAATAAGTAAAGTACACATATTCTAGAGCTTTGTTGAAGAAAATTAGTTGTTCGGCTCTTTTCGCATCAAGTTGTCCCCTTCTGTACTCAAACACGTCTCTGGCATGACTAAAGAGCTGCTCACTGGCGACTGATGTTTCTAGTACCGAGAAATCGGCGAGCAGGGGTTCCGGTGGGATTCGGGATTGGGATTTTCAAAGTTTTCGGGATCGGGATTCGGGATTTGGCTTTTGGACCGGCGGGATTCAGGATCGGAATTTACAAAATTTTCGGGATCGGGATTGCGGGATTCCCATGGGATTCCCGTCCCGTTGCCAAGCCTAGTTGAGACAAAAGAACACCTATTTTTCAAACACCTAGATCTATAAGTTTCTTAAATTATTGATAAAGTTGTATAACTCGCTAGAAAGCTGAGATTCTGAGCTACACGTTAATGTTAAAAACTTTAGAAATAAAAATAAAAAGTAAAGAAAATGCAACAAAAAATTAGCTGCATTTTTAAGAAATTAGCGGGCATAATTAATATTACCCGTTCAGAAATCCAGGCCTGATCGTAGCGAAAATAAATAAAAAAAACTCAATAAAAAAAACTCATGTCAAAAAAACTCAAAACTCAAAAAACTCATCAGCATAGTCGAGTGACCCCCAACTTTTTAGGAGTCAACTTTTTTCAAAAGTACCAAAATATCAATTTTTGAAGGGAAAGTGCCAAATCTAATATTTTTCAATCTTTTTGAGCTCTACAAGATGGTTTAAACAGAAATATGAAATCTTGTCTCTACAAAATTTGAGCAAAAGTTGAACACTGAGTTAACCCCTCCACTTTTTTCCCCCACTAATTTTTATACGTAAAAATTTCAACAATCACTCAGTGAAACTGTCTTAATTTTCGTGTACAGCACAAGAAGTTGCCCTTGGGTCATAAATATCAAATTAATAAATATTGAGAAAATATTGACATTTTTTGAATTTAAGAAAAAATCGACCCTAAATGTTGACCCCGACTATGATTACGGCGAATGATTGCAAACCTTTAAATGTCTATTTTGTTATCAGATATTTAAAAAATCTTAAATATGATCCCTCAAAAAATAAAAACTTTGTTTTTGTCTCAAAGGTATCCTGCCGCTAGAAAAGCATAATGATTTAGGGATGAAAGCTAGGATTCACCTTGTTTTCAGCAGTCTCCCGACAACAAATTAATTAGAGCTAGCAAAAATGAAAAAGGCAAAAAGGACATGTGTTATTTGTGAAGGTGGAGGTCCGATCACTGGGCCAGACTTGAGTTCCTGCCAACTCAACTGATGAATTGCTGGGGGCATTTGAGTCGTATAGTTGAGTCTGTCTTTTCTCCTCAAAAATTTTTTGATTTACTACAAGCATTTGTCAAAAGAAAAGATTTTTTAAAAATTAACATGTGTCGTCAATTTTAAATATCGTCAAATTCAAGGTCAGTCTCTAATACATAATTGTTTCAATGAGTACTCAAAATCATACAACAATTCAAATAATCGGCGCTACTCGGTTTTACACAACCCCCTCCCAATTATTTTAAGGCTTACCGATTAGGCTTGGCCCTTAAGCTTTGGCTTAGGCTTTAGGCTGATATTATTACAGACATCCTGTAATAATTTCAGCATTTTTCTAAAAAAAAGTATGGTTTTAGGTATCCTTGAAAAAATAAATGGGGTAAAACCGAGTAGCGGGATCAGTAGTGCTCGTGGAGCTAACGAAAACGCAGTGAACAATAGTGTAAAATATTTTTTGGGCTGAGATATAGGTACTCAAAGTTAAAGGAGTGAGTTATTAGAGAGGGGTGAGCTAGCACAACATTTACAGTATGGAGCGAATCTGCGACCATTTCCACACGCTACTAAGTAAGCAATAAATATTGATGTCTCTTAACTATTCTGACTGACTTACCCTTTTTCTTTCGAACAGTAGGCGCTGGCAGGCATGTGCACGGGCCGAAAACGGGCCGAAGCGGGCCTGGATTTTCTCTGACTTTTTTCAGACTTTTAGAAAAAAGTTTATACCATCTGATAGCTAAGATTTCAGGCTACAAAATGCTTTTTTCCGGGCGGGGTTTGAAATTTTTTTTGACCAACGAGTCGGCTTTTTGGTCAAAAAACACCCTTTTTCAAAAAAACGTGGTTTTTCGACCAAAAAGCAGGCCCGTTGGTCAAAAAAATTTCAAACCCCGGCCCGGAAAAAAGCATTTGTAGCCTTAAATCTTAGCTATCAGATGGTATAAACTTTTTTCTAAAAAGTCTGAAAAAAGTCAGAGAAATCCAGGGCCCGCTTCGGCCCGTTTTCGGCCCGT
Source organism: Ditylenchus dipsaci (assembly GCA_004194705.1). NCBI lineage: Eukaryota > Metazoa > Nematoda > Chromadorea > Rhabditida > Anguinidae > Ditylenchus > Ditylenchus dipsaci. The sequence goes on along the minus strand of SADC01000125.1, from coordinate 141,010 downwards.
GCACATGCCTGGGCGCTGGTCTTATATTTTTCAACTCTCCGAAAATCGATAAATTTTTGAGTCGCTCTCGAGATTTTGAGTGCTCAACCGAAATCTTAAAACAGAATCGGTAGAGCTCATTCGCCTCAAAGAACAGCAAGAAACAGTTTTCAAAATATTCACTCCGCTCCGAGATACAGACCCTCGAAGTTGCAGAAGGCTTCTATTCGAAAACGACTTACTATTATACAAAATATGGTATATTGAAAAAATAAATAAAAAAGAGTATTACCGTATTTCCTCTAATAAGCGCCCGGGGCGCTTATTTTTCAAACCCCTAAAAATTTTGAAATTGTCAATCAGAAATGGCCTTAACTCCAAATTTTAGTCAAGAAATAGGGGGGGGCTTATTGGAGCGGGGGCGCTTATTAGAGGAAATACGGTATAAGTTACAACCTTAGGTTGCGATAAAAACTGGAGTTGGCCCGGAATTCCTGTTCCGGTCGCAAAAAAGATTTAATTCGGTTCCGGTCCGAACATCAATTACGAGCCTACTCTATCATAATTTTCAAAAATCATAATTTGTATTTTCAACTTTTGAACGAATTTTCGTGTTGAATATTAAAATAATCAAAAAATCATGTAAAGCGGCAGTGATTTTTCCAAAAACTTCTTTTTTTCGGCTCCGGTTTTGGTTTCAGCAAAACTGAAACTCCGGTTCAGTTTCGGTTTTCACAAACTAAAGTTCCGTTTCCGGTCCAAATATCGATTTCGAGCCAACTCTAATAAAGACCTTCTTTTCGATCACTTTAAAATCACATTAAAAGTCTGCCATAAACTGTTTGTTGTATTTTATGTTGTTGTTTGTGTGGTGGGCAAGGAGGGGTGATCGGGTGACTGCTGCAAGAATGCAACATATAAAAGGACCAACTTTATTGTTGTGTAAGGTGGATTCACTTTTGAGGCTAAAAGATTTTAGAAAAAAGGAAAGAAGACATGAGTCGCAAAAAATCGACTCAGAGCCCCCTTTAACTAGTTGTATGTGTGTAATTGATCCATTTCCTCTGGATCAGTCAAAGAATGTGATGGATATGTGCATTATTATTGGCTGGTGGTGGTGAGCTGCTGTGTGCTGAACTCATCATCCCCAAACACACCTATCATCCCCTCCCCATTACCCTTTCATCAGGCTTGTTGTTGTCGGACTACTTCTTACCTCGATTGTTTTCGATTAAGCTTTTAATCTTTATTTGCTTGTTTGGAACAAGTTGTTGTTGTAACAACAGCAACTACAAGATGTTCTTATTTGTCTCTCACCCAAATTAAATTTTAGCTAATTTATTTAAGCCAAAAAGGCTAAGTAGTACTGAACAATGGGTTTCTAAGAAATTTTTTCTTTGAGTGTGGTCTTTAGAAAGGCTTTTCGTTTTTATTTTTAGTTTTTTATTGGTTAAATTCAATATAAATTATCCAAGGGTTTTGTTTGATTTTTTTCGAAAGTGAAGTCTAGGTCGAAAGTCTCTTTCTGGATCCAAGAGTCAAAACCAGGACAGTTAAAAGGTTTCGAGTTGATTTTTCTTCAAAACAGCCATACCTTGTGGGTGTTTAATGGAGGCAATTATCCGCTTTCCACGAAAAAACACCAAGATAGATCAAGGCGAATTATTTTTTTGCAATTTTCTTGTCTGCAGCGCTATATTGTTCCTCAAGTTTTTAATAAGACGCGTGTTTTGGCCAACTTTTTGGGTCTTGTAATTTTTCAGCTAATTTTGAGTAAATATAAAAATACAGTAGCTATAAGGACACGAAAATCCCACTTGCAATATTTTGAGCTTGCACTAGCCAGAGACACAGGCCTAAGGCCGAAATATGGTCAAAAAAGAGTGTCAGAGCCTAGACGGGAAATTTTTTTGGTGGTGATTCATATCGAACTTCGACTATAACATAATCTTTATATAGTATTAGCCAAAATGAAGTTCAGTGACGTTTTTGGCTTCTTTTTGCTTATTACAGCTGTAGGGGCGTTTGGCAAACTTATATTTGTTGTAACAGGGAGGGACTATATTTGAGGACCCTATTCTCAAATTGGTTAATTTCATGATCTTAGCGCGAACAAGTCAATAAATCTGTAAAAACTAAACAATTAACTAAACAAGAATTTCCGCCATTTCTTGCCAGTTCATTTTGGCTGGCTCATATTAGTATTTTCGTTATACACCAAATTATTAGTTTGTCTGTTGTCTACCTAAGTGGCGGCACCCGTGTAGTGTTGACCAGGTAGTGTGCCCGATTAGTGGTAACGGCTTATTGGTAAAAGCAGGTAAAATGATTATGAAAGGGTACTTCTTGAAGTATGGGTGAGGCAAAAAAATGTAAAAAGATTTGCTAGAAAAACTAATAAAAGAGGCCGCCATCGCCTGTTCGCCTAGTTTTTCATAATTATTCTTGAACATTATTATTGTGTTCAGATCTCTGGACTCTAAGTGCACTATCAGCAGGGTGGCAGACCATGATGCAGGACTAGGAGGAGCCATTCCTAAGGCCAGCACCTCAACAACGCCACCTTCCCAACTAGCAGCTATTGCTTCGCGAGACAAACTTGCTAAACTTAATCGCAAGTCTCTGTGCTTCTCTTTGGACAATCTGAATGGGGATGGATTGGAAGAAGTAGTAGGAGCAGCCAGCAAGCTTCTTCCAGAAGTCCACTTTATGCCTCCCACCAATCCGGGGCTCCCTTGGTTCAGTGGCCTTGCACTCAACAGTTACCAACAACATGAGCAATAGGCACAAATTCGACTCAGTGGCCAGACTGCTGACTGCTACTCTTCCACCCAATATGTCAAGTACTGCCTCACAAAATGTCTATGAAAATGGTAAGTTACACCATTTATGAATCATCTTGAGTTGCAAATGGCCCTGAGTTGTAAATGGCCCTATTAGACTTTAGGGGGCAACATTTTTTTGCCTTGGTCCCTCCTGTTGTTTTTTGTTAAAAATTACCTTTGGTCCCCCGTTGGTTTTGAAAGGTGCTCATGGTCAAGGTGTCATGTTAACCATAATCAGCATTATCACCATAATCAGAGTATCAATATAACTATAATGGACAAGGGGACCAAGGTATTTTTTAACAAAAACAAACAGGGGGGACCAAGGCAAAAAAATTGTGCCCCCTAAAGTCTAATAGACCATCATCTTGAGTTGCATCGAAAGTTGAATGCTAAAAGTAGTACACTAATTAGAGACGTGTTTTCTACTAGAATATCACGGTAACTATTTCAAACACCAAATTTTCTATTAAAAATAAAAAAATGTGTAACATACTTTATTGATTTACTCTATTTAATTATAGTAATCCTTGACAGTCGATTGTGTCCCCGTCAATCTCCACCCACCAACACTCCACTGATGCTATAAATGAACGTCTAGTAGATTGCCCTGCAGCTCTAGGCACTATGACAAGACAGATAATTCTGGTGCCTTCCATTCATCTACAACCCACTACCTCGCACCTGTCCAACCTCCCTACTTGTGTAATTGATCCTTGTTCAGTTTTGCCACTTTAGGCAGAGCCAGTGCCCACTCTCCAGAAATGCGCACCAGACCAAGAGTTTAGACAACAATACGAAGTAAAACAATTTTAGAAAAAAAGTTTACATATGTACAGTTTTTTTACAGGTTGAGTGTAATGCCAAGGGTACGCGCAAAGGATGAAAGGCTGGAGCTAAGCAAAGCAGAAGAGCAAGCCATGACCACTTCCAGCTCAGTAGCCACATCTACTCTAATGTCGGCAAAAAGGTTTTTGCGAAACTTTACAATTCTTCCACCCATAATTTCGCAACAATAATTGTAATGCTGCAGCAGCAGTGCCAGTAATGCTGACGGACAAATAGGCTGAACGAAAATATCTAACAATGAGAAGTTCAGTTTGCAACAAGTCCTTCTTTGAGATCAGGTGAGCTTTAATTTTCTTTTATTTACGCAAAAGATCAACTAACTTTCTACGAAACTTAGAACAATTTCAACTCGAATTGAATTATTGAAATCTTTAATTTTTATATTCAATAAGGAACTGCAGGGTGTCGAATTAGCAAGGGCAATTTGCTCTAATATATATTTTTTTCTAAGAAAAGCATCGTGTGCCGAATTATTAAGGTTGCCGAATTGACCGGATTAGGGAGGTTAGATTGTACCGAATAAATTTAATGATAGTCTGCCCTATTATGGTCCTTTTCAGAGAAGGTTGAAATTGAGAGTCCTGGGGTCTTAATAGACCTTATACGATACAGTCAACAACCGATTTAACGGCCCCACCTCGAGTTCGTTCCCGCCTAGGGTCTGACACTTTTTACCCTGATTTTTAAATTTTTGTACGAGTTGTCTTTGGCTGGTCTAGTCCGAAACTAGAGACGGAAAGACGCCACCAACGGATTCCGGGACGAGATTTTCGACCTAGATTAGACCGGGACCGGGACCGGGATTTTGTGGACACAACCAACGGGATCCCGTACGGGATCCGGTAAAATGACCGGGATTTAAGTCAGCTTAATTTAAGCTACAAAGTTCCACATTTCTGATATTTTCTTCACTTATTTTCAGCAAAAAATGAACGATTTAATGCTCAAGTCTTTTCTATTGCCAACTTAATATATGAATACAGAAATGCTAGTATTTATCAGTAACCGCTGCCGAACATCAGGTGCCACGAAAAATATCTCTAAAAAGTTCACGGGACTTGATTATAGAATCCCCCACGCGGAGGCTCGGATGAAGAGATAACCTCATATTCGTGTTTCTCAATCCCGATTTCATGAGAAAGCCGCGTGTTTTTTTTAATTTTTGATAAAACATTTTTCGAACCACAAGGAGGGTATCATGGTTCTTTTGAAACGGTTAAAACTTGACGATTAGGCAGAAGTTTTAACTTTTGCGAAAAAATCAAAATCCTCGTTATTTCGTAGAATGGATAGACAAGTAAGGTTCGCCAAAAAATCCCTGAATCGGCCAAAAAAGTATCTGAGCTGGAGGTGCTCGAGCTTAATAGGAGATACCGTATTTTTCTATTAACTCCCACTCTCTAATAATCCCCCACCATATGGACCTTATGTCTCAGTCTAGAGCAAACATTTTGCAAATCTGTTTTTTACGTTTTCTTGTTAGCACGAGCACTCCTGATACTTTTCAGATTTTGTTGAGTACCGAAAATCTCGAAATTGGTCTCAAAGTTGTCTGATTTTTAGGGGTTGAAAAATAATCCCCCATGGGGGTTTAATAGAGAAAATACGGTAATGTGAATATAAATATATGTGTAATCTTATTTTTCTGGTAAACTGTGAATCCCAGTTTATGATTAAGAAAAAATCAAACCGGGACGGGAGCGGGATTTTTCGAAATGGACCGGCGGGATTCCGGGACGGATTTTAGGTCAAATTTTGGTCCACGGGACGGGATCCCGTACGGGATCCGTCTCGTTTCCGTCTCTATCCGAAACATCGCAAAATTTTAATTTTTCTGAGCGTTTTTTTTTCAAATAAAAAATTTGGCAAAATGTTTAGAGGGCCGTTATATAAGAGGGCGTTAAATTGATACCCCGCGATCTTTTTTTGGCAAGATTGTTTCTCAAGCAGTAATGAACTTGCGGTGGGTCCTTAAATCGGGGGTCGACTGTCTTGGACCCTTTTTTAGATTATTTTCGAGCGAAATTTCACAATCTAGAATTGATATCTTTGACTAAAATACAAAACATCCAGTTGCGGCTAACGCTATTTAAAATACCAAAATTGTTTAAACTGCTAAAGCATTAATTATAATCAAATTTACAGACTGCCTGAGCCTGAAGAACGCCCTTTCCTGCCCTATAATATTCACTACCAAGTAGATGACGAAGTTTGTGAAGAGCAGTAGCTGCAAACCTAGAACAGGCATCCTCTCTGCTGTCCCCATCACCAAACTCTACAAACGCAAGCACTTTTCTGATACAACCCCAACCACCGCCACCAACTACACCAACAGTCCAGATGAAGGCGTTTTTGCTCTTCTTCCGCTTCTTCCTCTGCCAATTCTTCCATTCTCAACACCAGAACCTATCTGGAAGACAAAAGCAAACAGGAGTGCTCAAATGGCTCCAGTGGTGCCTCTTAATTTTGAAGATTTCCTAGATTTGTCAACCGCAACGGCCATTCTCCGTTTCCTAGTCGTAGAAATAGAATTTGCCTGTGGGACCCCTCCCCAGTCTTCACTAGGCTACTCCACAATGACAGTGCATTGGATGGCCACAATCCAGATGCTTTTGACGATTGCAGAAGTGCCAACACTTCATTTGCCTCAGCCTGCTGCACTACCTACCCTACACCAACCGCATGCATCACTCAACTATGACCACTGTCTCAGAGCCTATAAGGCCATTTCACTCAAAAGAACAGGAGAAAAAGTTCCCGAATTGGAATGAACTCTTCCGATATCTAAAGCAGGAGATTGTAAGTAACAATAATTGCTTTTTTTTAATTTCTAATAGTTTTTTGTAATTTTAGACAGATTAAAAGCGAGCGATGCAAACATTCTCAGCAACTTGCGAGCCATCGAAAACGAACTAAGTCATGTAAAGATAGTCGAGAGAACAGTCAAAGTCGATTCAGCTAAATATGTATCATGCAAGAAACGATAGAATAATATTTGTGTTGAAAAATGTATATATTTTGCTTGTTTTGGTAGATAGCATGACTCCGGTAATGTAAAAAATAGTCTTTGAAATTTAATATTGCTTTAAATGTTAAACATGATCAATGTTAATAACCAGACTTTAATAAAATAAATAAAATCTTTATTTTTATTGCAAATAATGGTAGGAACTTAATTTTTCTAGCATAGCTCCACTCTTAAAATATAAAAACATTTTGACTGGAATCAGAGACGGGACTTGATTTTGCTTGGATCTAGGATTGTCTTCAGCTTCATAGCCTTCACAATGTTGCCTAGATTTTTTCAGGAATTAATATATCAAACAAAAGTTCTGTAGTTACCCTTATTTTCATTTTGCCTTGCATGAATGCCTAAAATTGTAGCGACGCTTATTATTTTATTTTCCTGATTTCGACGTGAATACCTGATCAGGTTTTAGTTGACCAGCCGCGAGCTTGATGAAATCATCATCTTTAAGCGATATTTCAGTGTCCACCTGATTTTTTCGGTTAGTAGTTCAAAAAAAAAGAGCAAACAACCTTGTAATCACAGTTTTCGCCACGAACGGTACTTCCTTCTTCAGGTCAATTGTCCAGTTCTTAGTCTTTCCATTGGCATCAGTGATAGTAAAACGGTAAGAGGCATTAACTTGTTTTGCTAGTTGCGCCTCCTGACATAAGAGACTTGTCTCAACTTTAAAAATTATAGAAAACCGACTTCTGCAGCACGTTGCCGAATTTCCTACAAAATTAAAATAAGTAATTTTTCACAAGCAAATAACTACTTCGAAAAGAGCGTCGCTTTTGAATGTTGATGCGCCCAGACTACTTTGCTTGGAACATTGTTTTGAGCGTCAGGATAGGCTTAGTCGGTAAAGTGCCACTTAAAAAAGCATTATCGTATATGAGTAGACCTTTGTCGATTTTTAACCCAATCTATGCAAATTCACTCACCTACTCCAGCTCCGCCGATCCCTAAAATTTTTGAAGTGGTAATGTTGTTTGCTCATTTTGTGGTTAGATTACAACCTAGATTACAACAATAGGTTCAAATAGGATTGGATAGCATGCGGGTGTCAAAATCACTACTTTTATAATAGTATTTTAGTTTTACAAGCTAACTACAGGAAAAATTATTGGGGATAATTAACTGTGAAAATACAAATTTTCGCTTAGTGAATTTTATTTAGACTATTAAGCTGTTCAAAAAATTACCCTATTTCCTTTAATTAAAAAATTAAAAAAAAATTTTGGCGACAATAATCAGTTTTCTCCTGCCTGATGATTATTGAACCTCTTAAAGTTTGAAAAAGAATTTTTTGTCTAACTGGTCGTTTTATTTAAAAAAAATTAAACCGCACATCAAAAATTAAGTCTCAGACAGAGTCTAGGAGATGGAAAATAATTAGAAGATGGCGTTGAATTAGAGCATTTTCGATAAAGGGATTAATTTTCAAGATTTGTCTAAGAAAATTTGAACAGCCTAACACATAGTACTATTACTACTACTAAAACCAAATATAACACCGTTTTCAGACGAAGGTTGATTGTCAGCACGAAAACAATTCGTGAACCTAAATTATTTAATCTACCTTGTCTATGAATGCAACTTTTTATGAGTTTTTTAGGGTTTTATGAACGAGCAATAATAATTTTAACCTATGTTATGTTGTAGAGCATAACGACAGTTTTCCACTTGGCGTTTCCCGCAACGACCTCTCAGCTGGTTAGAAAGCTCAACAGCCTGGGCAATACCTGAAAACAAATCAATTTTATAAAAACAAAATGATCTATTTAAAAAAGCTGACTAACCAGTGGCTCCAATGGGGTGTCCTTTCTAAATTACAGAAGCGAAAATCATTTTGAATTTTCAAAATCATAATAATTAGTTTGTACCGAAATTAATCCACCTAAAGCGCATTATATTACACATACTACAATTAAAATTTTTTTAATGATAAGTACCCGATGGATTGATGACCTAAAAAAAAAAAAACTTTAGTCCGCTCTCGATAGATCGATATATAACACCACCCCCTTAAGTTCTTTCCCGCCTAGGGTCTGAAACTTTATTGAGCTCTTTTTTTGAAATATTTTGCCAAATGTGATTTGCCAGTGAAGTCCGAAACATCGCAAGGTTTCTCAATTTTGCCAACCATTTTTGAAAAAGTTGCAACCTTTGCCAGCAAGACCGGCGACTCTCGATATGACACAGCACTTTTAAAAAGTTGCAGTGATATATTGTGAGCCGAGAGTCTAACTGTTAAAAATTTCATTTTTTCAGAAACGTTTGTCAAAACCCTAATTCTTGCGACATTTCGGACTAGACAGGCAAATCACATTTGACCAAAAAATTTCGAAAATTGCGTTAAAAAAGTGTCGGAGCGTAGGCGGAACGAACTTGAGGGGTGATATTACATAGATTTGTTTGTCAAAAAAATATTTAATTTTATTAACCCACCCATTTGCCACCATAAGTGTTGTCCCCTTGTCCACAATTTCGCCACTCTTTCCTAAATTTTAAGCTTTTATAGAAATGAAATGAATATTTACAAACCAATTGGCAGAACCCAAAGATTCGTAGCTTATCAATTCATCTGAATTAACCAAGTTAAACAACATTTACAAATATTTAGGACCGAAAATTTTACTTGTGGAAAAGCAATCATGAAGCTCTATCACCTAAGTTACATAAACCTCTAAAATTTCATAAAAAGGATCAAGAGTATCACCTGAACATCTTTAGGGCTGACTCCTGTGTTCTTGTAAAGTCTCTCAGATATTTTCTTGATCAAGTCAAAACCAATCATTTTGATGTTGGATTTTTCTGCAAAAACTGATGGCTCATCAGTTCCCAACTCAATTCCTTAAAAATTTTCTATAAAAGTTTTGCTTCAATTTTGTTGATATAATCAATACCTACCAACTATTTCAACAGCTTGCTTTTTCAAGCGTGGATTTTTCTCCAAAAACTTTTCGCTGCATATGATCACTGCAGCTGCACCGTCAGAAGTTGGGCTAAATTTCAGCTTAAAAATTATTCAGTGTACAAAAATTATTTTGTAACACCTGCACTCAAGCAGCCCCAAGTCTCCGTAAATCTGTAAAAGACAAGATATATGCTAAAAAAAATTCGATATATACCTTGCGCGCATTGACCACTTGTCCAGGCTGAATTCTTTTTGGAACTGGGATTTGCTAAATGAGATGGTCTTAAAATTTTTTGCTGAGTATTTATGCTTTTTACGGATTGTTCAAAGAGTGCATGTGATTCTTGTGGGCAATTTTAGCGAAATGCAAAGGAGTGGTACCTAAAAATCAAGACAAAACTATATTAGCCAAACTAAATTGCTTATAAAAGCAACCATATTTTTCCATGTGCTCTTTCCCGGCATTTCCGAACATTTGACCTTTAAATTCATCTTTTACATAAAGACAGCCATTTTTTCAAGCTTACTAGTAATTGGAGCTGCTTGGAGTCCATAGGTGTCAGCCATTAGTTGGATGTGTTTGTCGGCTGGATTGGCTCGGTCGTCCTTAAAAGATTCTGGTCAGTTAAGTTATTGACTAGACTAGCTAGAAATTACCAAAGCAGGCTGGGTGTTTTTAAACTGCCAGGAGACATCTTTTCAAACCCCACAGCCAGCATAACATCCACAGTTCCTACAAATTTTTAGTGGGTAAAATTTATAGAAGGTCACAATATCTACCTCCTTGGATTATCTGCTTACACAAAAAATGCCGGTAGATCCACTGGCACATGCATTATTCAACTAAAAAAAAATATGTTTTGCATTACTTTCTTATTACAAAAAATTAAGTACGTTGAAAATTGGAATGCCCGTAAGACCAATTTCGTACAAAGCCTAAAAATATGCGTGATCAGTTTTCTGCGAAAACACAATCGCTGGTACCAAATGAATGCCCCCGGGGTCAGGTGCCCACGAAAATGGGGTCACGTGCCCCTGTCCCGTACCAAATAAACGTGCGCTTCGTTTTTGAAGGCACCTGACCTGGGGCACGTGCCCTTGCCTTATCACCCTTACCAAATGAAAGTGCTCTGGGTCACGTGCCCCTGAAATGGTGCCCTAGGGTAGGCTGAGGGCACTATAATCAAAAAATCAAAAATCAAAATTTTCAATTTTTCATTTAATTCTTTCATTTTTTTCATCTAACCTTCATTTGTATGCAAAATCGACCACTAATTATTTTTAACGCCTTTTTTAGCTACGACGCCTATATAATGGTGAAAAATGAAAATGATTTCACAAGCTTGGGCACGTGCCCCAATTTCGGGTCACGTGCTCCCGTTTCCGGGAGACCCTGTCTCAGTACATTTGGTACGGGGCCAGGGTAAGTGCCCCACGGCAAGTGCCTTCGAGGACACGGGGGAAAGGAACACGTGACCCCATTATTTGGTACCAGCCAACAAGTTTCTGAAATTAATACCCTTTGACCACAGCAACTGCCTCCATACATGTAACCTTAAACTTTTGACAATTAACATAATTTTTGAAGACAATAAAACATACTAGCAGTGGCTTGTTGAATGTTTTCTAAAATCCAATTTGAACCAAAACATATGAATATGGTAAAAGAGATACCATATTTGAGGCCAGCATCATCTAGTGCTTCAGTCACTAAACACAACTAAGATATCAACCACATATTTTTAATACCACCAGCAGTATTATTTTTAATGACATATAGAGGAGCTTGAATTATTGGGGAGGGTTAATACTTAAAATTTAACTAAAAATATCGAGCTAGAAAAAATAGTCGACTATGATGGAAAAAAACCGAGTAGCGCCAAAACTTTTATACAATCTTACCTGCTTCTTTAACGAGATCAGGATACTGAAATGTGATACACTTTTTCTTTTTATAATCAATGATATAAAATTACATCAAGCCAGTGGAGTGTGGCTTGCTAAATTTGGTCATGCCCACACCAACAATAAATACTTTTGGTTTTGTATCTGTGGAAGCTGCCATTATACTGCGCACGTCAATGTTTTCAAATTACAAGCTGAAAAAAATAACATTCATTATTGAAAAATAAAACGACAAAAAGACAAAATGAATGAAATGAAAGATTTGGTTTATGATCAAAAGTAAGGTGACCAGCAGAATATATGGAAGAAGAGGCGACTAGAAATGTTGTAGTCAGTCTTTGACATGCATTGAAAGTGGAAAGAGATGAAAAGGAAATGTAGATAAGTAAAATTGAGATACCCTTTTGAACGCCATTAACAATCAAGACCCACCACAGTTAGCATAAAAAGGGAAAGTAACTGCTTTGTAATTAAAATTTCAATTGGTGTTGAAGCCACCTCTAGAGGTCATCTACCTACACCGTTTTCGATTTTTATGGTGTTTTTATATTTATATGGTTGTTTTACATCAAGAAATTTTTGGTTAAAGCTCGATAAAAACTGGATAAAATAGAATATTTTGACGAAAAATGGCGTTTATTTTATAAAAAATGTTTTTATTTTAAAATTTAGAGTTATGCCGTACGTCGCCGTCCTAATTTTTTCATCGCCATCCAGCATTTTCACCAGATTTTCATAACGAATCGACTTTTTTTATTTTACATTATATAATCAGGGTTTATTTTTATTCCTTTTTTTTTGGGTGACCATCCATGTTTCAATTCATTTTATTTCTTAAATGGGCCTTTCCTAGTTTGTTCGACCTTTTTGCAAATTTTTGGGGAAAATTAGGAAGGCCCCATTTTTCAAAATAAAATGAAAGGAAATATGGACGGCCACCCAATAATAAAAACTGATTGCATAATGTAAAATAAAGAAGGCAATGTGTCATAAAAAATCTGGTGAAAATGCAGGCCGGCGATGAAAAAAATGAGAATGGTGACGGACGGCGTGGTCACTATGGTTATAAGTGTGTGAAAATGAAGCCTCAAATGACAAAATTTGAATTTGTATTTTGTGTTGCATCCGAACGTGTATATAACAGCACCCCCAGGGAGCAGCTAGGGCTGTTACATCGTAAGTGCTTTTCTATCTGGGGTTAGCTTTGTTGAATTTCGTTGTTGGGCGACCGAAAAAGTTGAAAAAGTGCCGTTATATCGAGGTTTGACTTTAGTTGTTTATAACACCCTTTTAAAACAGTTTATTGGTCATGTAAATATATTTATCATTCAAACGTCTGCAAAGGATTTTCATTAGCTTCTATCATTTTGTAATACGCATTTTTCTTTCCAGCTAGCTTTTGCATAATCTAAATTGTATAATATATGAGGTGTTGATTTTATATTAATCATTCGGTACAAATTTGGATTTCTTTTTACACCCTTTTTCTGAACAATAGGAGTTTTATATAATACTTTTCCTGTCTTTTTATATTTTTATTCTATGAAGATATTTCTGCAAAAAAAAACAAGAGAAAATTTCAGAAGTAAATTTACCGAAAAGCTTTATAAACGGCCAGCGACAGCGTGCGACAATTCAAATTAAGACAAGAATTATTAAAAGTAATTCAAAATTCAAATATACGAGTTTCGTCTCAATCTGATTTTGTCTCAATTTGGTTTGGTCTTAATTTGAAGTGTCTCAATTCGAATTGTCACGAACTGCCGCTGGCCTTACAACCTTGTTTTAAAACTAAATTATTAAATACCAAATGCTCGTGAAACAAATGGCGGACTCTTTGAAATTCATCTAGCAAGAGCACTACATTACCCATCCTGCAACAAAATAAAAATTTGGTTACATTGGTTATACTATTCAAAAAGCGGTCTGGTTTGCTTAGGCCAAAGGCTTTGTTAAATGAGAAACAGTAGTGTACATTCCAAAGATGATATAAGAAATGTTCAAAAATGAATTTTCAAAAAACTACGTTTCGACGTGAAATTTCAACCGTCGAAAACATTTGGGGTTTCAAAAGTATATTTTTTTTAAAGTACCCCTGCCTAGTGCTGAACCGCAATGTAATAAAAAGCCTAAGCAGACGAGAAGACTTTTTAAAATTTTAAAGCTGACTTACCTTATGGCAATGTCGTTGTAAGTTTGATCATAGTGTTTTTTCAAGCTTCTGAATATCAAATTTAGCTGCTCAGCGAAGAGATTGTTGTCTCGTATCAATTTTTTGGCTAAAATATTGTTTTTAACTATTATCATGTTAAAAACTGGAAAATTACCTGATGTGATGATTAGAATCAGAGACAAAGCTGCTTGCTCCTTAATATCATCAATAGGAGAGAATTTAACAAATTTAACATGAAACGTGGATACCATATCGTCAAGCCTGGCTTCATGAAATTTGGCAGAAAGCTGTACAACTTCTTTGAAATACTCCACTGCATGTCTAAATTTATTTAATATAATGTATTCTACAGATAAGGTTGTTTTTACTAGGGTTGCCGGATTCGCCGGCGAATTCACCTGGATTCGCCGAAGTTCTGAGAAACAACTGCTCTTATCTAAGGTCTCCATGTATCGGCTCCATGCCCTATTTTTTTTAAATAACCAAAGCTTATTTCTTAAACTGCTTCTTTTACTAAACACGATAAAACAATCATTTAAAAACACCTTCAGTCCTCAGAATCACAATTTTCTCAAAAAAGGTTTTTTCTAAAAGGCCTTATAAGGTACATTTACGTATTTATCTTTAATTTTGTTTCGTTAATTCTAAACCACTGACAACGAAGCCAGGAGGGAGGTAACCAGGAGGAGGGTAGCCAAATTAGGGTAGGCAATAGTAGATTACCAAAAAGGAGGGTAGTCAGGATAGGATACGCAGGAGGAAGGCAGCCAGAAGGAGGGTGACCAGGAGGAGGGTGATCAGAAGAGTGTACTCATGAGGAGGTTGGCCAATATGGGGTTATCCAGAAGAAGTTACCCAGGAGGATGCTACCCAGTAGGAGGAAAGCCAGAAGGGAATTTTTAAAATTTTTAAAATACAGTAGTGGCGCCGATAGGTGCCTGTTATTATAAATCGTCTCTTACTTTAAAAGTTTATTTAAAAAATATCTTGAAAAAAGTGCAAACCTGGCTACACTTCCAGGATGTCTTATGTTAGGGTCAGTGCTGTAGTAGATGACCATTCTGGGCTCATTCACGTCTAGATAGCTACAGACTAATTGCTGAGAAAATTAAGAATATTTCAAATGTTATCTTCACCTTTCATCAATAAATAAAACTGGTTTGTTCTAAAGCCGGCATTTTTCACTGTGTTGAAGAGACTTTCACATAAGATCCAAGAAAAAAACAGATCGTGCATCAAAGTGGTCTAAAATGTAAACCTATAAAAAATTTATCTAAAATAATTGCAAACCATGCACAAATTAGAGAAGTGCTCAGCACGAATTCCACAACAAACCAAGAACTCTTTGACTACCCTGGTTTCTGCCTTTACTGCCTTCGCTGCACTTGCTGCGTCTTTGTGCTTGTTGGCCATAAGAATTATCTTCTAAATACATCCCATTACATTGAAATTGGGTGAGCATAATGTTTTTTTCTCATTTTTTTAGTCTCGGTTTGTTCTACACGTTTTTTAATATTCTAGAGCTGAGTAAATAAAAATATATGTATTATTTTTAGTCCCCTCTTTTGGTCCCCTCCAACTTGAATGATGGTTTTTGTCTCAAAAATAACGCGGATACCGAAATTAAAAGTTTGGGTCGGAGAATTCTCTTACTCTCTACTATAAAAAATTTTTTATTCAAAAGAAGCGCCGTCTTGCAACCTCAAAGGACCGTGGTTTTTGCGCGCAGTGGATTGTGAATTGAAAATTTGAATTGGCGGGGGACACTTCTCTTTCGTCTAATGCTGTATTCTTTCGGGTCATTCGAAACGACTCGAAGAGTATACTGATAGACGAAAGAGAAGTGTCCCCCGCCAATTCAAATTTTGCACATGCCGCAGCGCCTAAAAACGATGGTCCTTTAACTGTGGAATAGCTTTAAGCAAAGCACAATTTACATCGTGTCCACCATATGCCTGCAGAGTAGCTCTGATGCGATTGACAAAGTTGGCTCTTCTGGCCAAAACCACTGTGCTGAGGTAGTTGTTGGACGAAGTTGCAGACTGACTGGTTAATGGTGCCATTACGTTACTAATCATCATGCCTGATTGGATGCATCTAAATTAAACCATCATAATTTTAGCTGGTTTAAAAGGCTTACTTTTGAAACCTGCAGAACTTGCACATATGTCGTGGTTCAGCTGAAAATGAAAAATATATCATTTTCAGGCAATTCAAAAGGTTAATATTACTTCCTTGCAACACGCAACTTTTTTTCTTCTTACAGATGTATGCCTTTTGGCTAGAAACAGTTCGTCGGAAAAAGGCGGCACAAGCATTGCAACTAAGACAACCAAATGTTTGTTGCTGAAATTTTATTATGATAAAATGTAAACACTTATAAACAATCTCAAACGATTCGAATTTTAGGTATTTAAAGCATATTACCTGACATACCCACCCACCTTCCTGACATACCTACTCATCTACCTGACATAATTACATACTGTACTGGTCTTTTTCCTAGCTGCCCTCATTCAAAAATCCTTTCAGAACCAAATTAGAACTATTAACATCGAAAAAGTGCAAGCTAGCACAAGGATTCTTTTTGTCTTGGTCCCCCAAGGCAATCTAAACATTCATCCTAAAATGCCTTGGTCCTCCTGTAGTTCTTGACCACTGGCTATTTGCTTTCTCTATGCCAGCTTTTCGAGCCTTTTTTTGGATTCTCTGCGGCTGAAGAATCGATCAAATGCTTCTTCAAAGGAGTCTCTTTCAAAATTTAGAAATTATTAAATTTTGTGTTGAGACAAGTCGAAATTTCGAAATTTTCTTTCAAAATTTAAATATGTACACCAAAGCGAGTGTTCTTTATTTAGTCGGGACCGACCTGAAGTGTACACTAATGCGATGTGTTATTAATGCGAGTGTAAACTAATGCCGGGTTACGTTACAAAGGATTTTAGTTAAAACAACCAAGTGATCCTAGGTGTACACTAATGGGGGACTCGAATGTATTTTTTTTGTTTTTTTTTGACAGGCCTGTACATCTACCAAATAGTATTCAACTTTAGAAATAATTGAAATCGACTTAAAAAAATTGCGAAATTCTCACTGAACATTCCGCAAAAACTTCCTTGCAATTCTTTTGAGTAAAAGTTATTGCGAAAGTTTGTCAAAATCAGGTTTCATGAATTGTCGGACTCAAAAGGCGAACGAAATTTAGGGAGCTATCTAAAGTGACTCAACTGAAATGCTGACCGTATTATCTCTCTCTATTAATGCCACTGTAGGATTATTTTCAATTGCCAAAAGATCTTGAAATTGTCAATGAAAAATAGCCCTGACTCTAAAATCCTAGTCAAGAAGACCAAAGGTGTGGATTATTACAGAGAATACGGTACTTTTTTACGACAAAAATGTTTATTTGAATTGTGCTTTACAATTTTTTATTTAAGAGCTTTAAAAGTAGGGTTGTCGATTCGATTAATCGAAATCGATTAATCGCACTCATTAATCGAAAAATTCGATTATCGATTCGATTCCATTATTAATGGAATCTTCTGTAGTCTTAAGGTAGCCTTTATATCACACGGAGAATGTGTACACATGGAAAAGCCAAAGTCTGAAGTAATTGCTGAAAAGAAAAGTCTGAAATTATTTCCAGAAAACACAAGCCTAAAGTAATTTTTGAAAGCCAAAAAGTCTTAAGTAATTTTTTGGAAGCCAAAGTCCGAAATGATATGTAAAACACGAGTATGTCTAGGCATGTCTAGGACCATTTCATGATTAAAATAGAGGGTTTCGAAAACTGGCTTGTAATGAGAAAATCCAAAATGCTCTGGTAAATTGAAATCACTCAGATACAACTTTGCGAGCAATAGATAGCCCTGATTACGCCCTCTGTTCTGGTATATTACACATCTAAGTCCTTCTTTAATTTAAGCGAGTACCGCCGATTTTTCGCACAAATTCCAGGTGGTTAGGAGTAGGTGAAAGTGACCTATTTTTAGGAGCTATTTTACCCATTCTACTCATACCTTTTCACGAAATTTCGGGTTGTTCGATTCGATTCATTGAAAATTTCGATTATCGATTCGATTAATAGAAAATTTCGATTATCGATTCGATTCGATTAATCGAAAATTTCGATTTTCGATTATCGATTCGATTCGATTAATCGAAAATTTCGATGCATCGACAACCCTATTTAAAGCCTAACATATTCAGAAAAAACCGGATAATGCTATTTTGATGCAATAAATTTATGAAAAGTAAAATCACGAAAGTATATAAAGCTAGTTTATTATCAACAAAAAACTTACACAGCGAGATCACCACATACTAAGCAAAAAGTTGAGCCAAAAGCCAATTTGGTGCGGTTGCATGGTCGACCATATGGATGACTTTGGCAGTTCTTTTTGGTTACTTTTGTTACAAACTCTTCTTTTATCTGGTCTATTGGAAGGAGTTGAGACTGGACATCAGGACTAGGGGGAGATGGTATAGATATCGCATAGGGGTCATCTTTGACTGGTACCAAAGTATAACTGTTGCCCAACGGTTCTGGCAACAAACAGTCAAAGTTGGGAGTTTGCGGAGACATTATTAAAAACCAATGTTCTAAGTTGCCTGCAAATTAATTTATGAATGCGCTTGAAATAGGCAATATAATTGGTATTTAGCAAAGAGCAAAAGTTCAATTTGAAAATAGAAAGGAAAAAACTTAATGAAAGGTTTAATAAAAAAATGTGGGTGAGAAAGTTGAAAAGTATAATAGGCAGTCTAGCTAGACACTGTTTGGTTTGTGTGTGGGGAAGAATAGGTCTTTTAAATGGCTGCTAGTTTTGTTTGACTGGTTGGGAGCAAAAGAGCAATGGTTTCTCCTAGTTGCATTGAACTGTTTGACTGTTTAATCCTTCTGTTGCTGCTGCTATTACAGTCAGAGATCGCTTGCTCATGCATAGAGAACAAAAGAAAAAGTGGAAAAATTATGTAAATTATTACCTACACTGACTGAATGACGCACAGTGATATAGTGATTAGTTTATAAAGTTTCAAATAAAGGACAAATTATTAAAAAAATTAGAATTTCGAGATTGTAGTTAGTCGAATGAAATTACAGGTCAAAAAGATGTGGGTTAGTTTACTACCTCTTCCCACTTCCATAACTATTTCATTAGGCTCCCCTCATACTCCCGTGGGACACGGGACAATTTTTCAAAGACTTTTTTTTGTTTCAATCTCGGCTCCCATCCATCATTTTTCACCGCTTTCAACATATTTATCAGAAAATCGACCCTGCTCTACAACATATACAATGCAAATTTTTCATAATAACTATCAAAAAGGGATTCAGGCTGTCTCGCAGGTCAATGTCCCGCGGGACAAATCCCCAGATTTGTACCGCGAGACAGGACCTGCGGGACAACCAAAGATCATTTCTGAATGTCTTAGCAGTATATATATATTAGTTCTATCGTGTAGAGCAGGGTCGATTTACCATTAAATCTGTTGCCAGGATTAAGAAATAGCCGTGTCCTGTGGCTTTAGGGGCACTTGTCCCGTGTCTCGCAGTAGTATAAATATCCGTCTACTTCAATTCATGCCTACCATTTGCTAGCCAAAGAATCAAAGAAGTGATCATAGTCTTTGACATCAGCAACGAGTTTATCAAACTCGCCGTGAGTATTGCCCTACTGCTAGCGCCTGACGCATCTATTAAAGTTTAAGTCGGTAAACGCTTTCGTCGGAGAGTACAGCGGATGCTCGAGATCCATCTCTCGTCCGCAATCGATTTATCTCTATGGTGGGAGTGGTTGGGTTTTAAAAATAGAAAGCCATGGCCTTCTATTAGAATAAATACGGTATTGGATATTCCTGGACCTCAGCCTTTGAATGTTTAGTAGCTTATGCCTTTCAGTTAAAACTATTATTTAATACAGCATACATACTTACTTTTTATTTAAAAATATAAGATGAAAAGTAAAAAGTACAATTCTAAATGCATTTAAAATATTTTTTAAAAAAAGCCAACGCAGAAAAATAATATTATTTTCTTTATATCCCTGCAATTTAAGCATGCCTGTATAGCCATCTGTCGCATCTATGTATCTGACTGAATCTACTTGCATTTCAATGACTTCGATTTTTTTATACATCATATGCACCTATGCACCTAGGAAACCACCTTTATATTTTCCAAGCTCAGTGGTTTGACCAAAAATTGTTAAAAGATATTTTTATTGTGTTTAAAATTGTCTGAGATCCATATGTACTTGTATAAATAAATTTAATATTTTAATTGTGATTTTATACGAATTCTCTCACAGGGGAACCTCGCGAACTTGTTTTTGGTCACATTGGATAGGCAGTATGCGACTTTAAATTAAATCTGTTGAGATCTCGGCCCCATAGAACAAAAAGTTGGAATGAGAAGATTAGTAAAGTATTGAAAAAAAACAGGGCCGGGACCAAACAATTTTCGAATTTCGAAGGGTGCTTTCTGGTCACAGGTTCCAATACTACTGGATGCACAGCTTATTTTTTTACTGTAGTGTTTTAAATTTTCCCTGCTCTAATGATTTTGTTGGATAGTTGAGAGGCTGAGGATTATTTTGACACGCAAACTTGTGAATAAGAGTCGGCTAATACTAGTATTCAAACCTGTGACCTAGTAAAGCCCCCTGTGGGTTTTCAATTCTTTACTGGCCTTATTATCCCCATTTTTTGGCCTATGGGTCCGAGATCTCAACAGATTTATTAAAAGTCGCATACTGGCTATTCAATGTGATCGAACTCAGTGGGGCGAGTAAAGAACAAGTTCTCGAGGTTCCCTTGTCAGTTGGCGCTTTTAAGGGTTTAACACAAAAAAACCTTCTCTGGAATCCGATCCTTTGCCTCACAAAAAGGTCCCTTATAAGGTAGCTTGTTTGAAACCAAATTTGTGTAGCGATTGTTGTGGTTAGTTGATAGATTTGTAATAGCTATTAAAAATTTTATTTTCACGTGCCTTCTGATCAAGATTTAATAAAGTTTTCTGACTAGTTTTTAAAAGTAGATAGGGTAATCAATATTAGATTTGACGCGAAATAAGTGAAAAATGGAGCGATTCAAAAATCGGCTGGTCTCCGTACTAATTTTTAAATCGCACGGGCATGCTCCTTCACGACGTATTAGCGCTTTTCGGCAATACAAAAACTTCTGGTCGCTCTTGATTTTCCTAGTAATTGTAATACTGTTTATTGACTGATTGTGAACAACAAGCGGACACAAACTTCATTATTATTATTTTGACAAAAAATCATATTCTTATCACTCTATTCAAACAACACTTTTAAGAAGTCACTCATAAATTTTACTAAAATTATTAACAGAAATTATTAACTATGTTTAGTTTATTGTCCTGCTTCTTTTGGATCTTTATCTGTCTAGTTTTTTACAACTTTTATTGGAAAGGGCGAAAATTACCTCCAGGTATTTTTATGATGGTAAATTTGGTTTTGGAAAATTGTGAACTAGGATCGTGAAAAACTGTTTTTGAAATGGAAACATCTAAATGGCTGATAGGTTATATCATATAAGAAGAAATCAGCGGCACATAGGCTTGACTACAAACATCTCTAGATGAGCACGAAGAGGCAAGGCACAATCCATATAGCAATGTTTTTTGCGCAATAACTCGAGTATTTTCACATCTGAAATCTACAAGGATAATTCTAAGTCTCCAACCTTTGCAACGATCTTAAAATTAAGGGCAAAGGCAGCTAATGTTAACTTTTCGGACTAAATCCGACTTCGATTTTGCAGCTTCTTGCGGTCATTTTGATGTATGAAAAGTTTGCGCCGAGTTTATGAAAGAAAGGATATTGATTTCTTTTGGTGCGAAAATGATCTTTTTTGGTGCAAATTTAATTTTTTCCGCAAATTTGGTATTTCAGTTTGGCATAAACTGATTTGGTTTGCTAAAAACCTGAAAAATGCCACGAAAAAGCGAAATTGATACTAAATTTATATTTTGCGTTGATTTTTTTAAACTTTTTATAGTATTGTGTAGCCCAGAATCTCAGCTTTCCAACAAGCTATCAAACTCCACCGAATTATTTTAAAAAAGTAGATATTCGGAGATTTAAATGAAGTAACTAAAACAAAAAGCTTACTTCAATTAAACCCCTGAATTCTATAATTTTTTAAATGATTCAGTGGAGTTTGATAGCTCATTAGAAAGCTGAGGTCCAGGGCTACACGAAAATAAAAAAAATGTCAAAAAATCAAAACAAAAACTTTGTCAAATTTAAAGTTGAAGTTTTTTCGTGGCACATTTCAGGTTTTAGCAAACCAAATCAGTTATAGCCTTTTCCGTTTTCTATTTAATTTTTCAACCTTTTTTTTCAAAAGTAATGACACCAACAAGTAGTTCTGCGATTCTAGTTTCTAACGAGATATAATTTACTGCAACATCTTTGCAAAATGTAGTACAAGAAAGTAGAAGTAGAAAAGTAGAAAAATATCCCTTTTGCACAAAAAATCAATATCCTGGAAGAAAAGTTCCCGCGACTTTTTAACCCATAAATGAAAGGTAAAAGGGGTACCAAAAGGTACATGAAATGCCTTACTCCGCCCTCTTGTTTTTTTCAAAAATTTTGAACTTTTTTCGAAAAAATTTTTGCTTTAAAACCCAGTTATGTGCCTATTTCAACTGTTTGTTCAATGTTTAGTTCTCGTGACCACATTCAATGTCTAAGCTACAAACTGAGACGGAATTCGCTCAATTGTGATACAAAAAAGTTTGATAAACTTGTAAACAAAAAATTCGTAGGGACACATAAAAGGGACACGTCAAATTTATGTCTTTCTCTGAAAAATGCAATTTTGATCACTAAGGATTTTTTTTTGCAAAATATTGTTTCTATTTCAAAGTTTATTCAATTTACTGAAAACTAATGAATAGAGGATACATTAGTTACTAATCCAAATTTGAGTTTTGCTTCCCTGAAGTTTGAATAAAACAAAACTTAAATTTTTAAGAATCATTTGTTCGGTAAAGGGGCATTTATGAGTCAAAACTATTGCGGTAGTGAATATTTAAGATTTTTATCTGAAGTGTAGTAAATAAGCGGCAAAATAAGCTATTGTTAGTCGCAAAGTCATATATGAAAATTAAATTTTAATATCAGATAAATTTGAAAAACGAAATACTTCAGAGTATTAGGAATTTGCTGACTTTGTAGAAACTTTCGCATTTTTTCAGAAAAAAGAACAGTACATGCTAAATTTTTCAACAGTATTTTAAAGATTATGAGTTTTGCTAGAAAAATGAAGTAACGTTAACTGCGTTCCAGTTACGGAAATCAGTTGTGGTCGTAAACAATTAAAAAATATAGATTTTCGGGAATATTTGGCCAAAAATGGGTTAAATTACTGTTTAGGCATCAAACATATTCGAAAAGTTATTCCAAATATACTGTAGCCCTGGAACCTTTCTTGGCGCTGCTGGAAAATCGGTTGCTCCCAAAACAACTTGGTCCCCCTGTTGATTTTTAAAGTGATCATGGTGATTAAAGTGATCGTGGTGATCAAAATGTACACGTCAAAAATCAACAGAGGGGACCAAGCTGTTTGGGAGCAACAGATTCTCCAGTGGTGCCCCTTTCTTTCTAATGGTATAAAAACTCATCTGCTTACCGCTAACTTACCGCTTTTCATCTTGGGGATCGTGAAACTCTAAGACAATTGTAGCAATTGCTATGCCTTGCCGGCTGAGTGACAACAATACAGTTTTAGGTCCGATTCCATGGCCCATTGTAGGAAATCTTGTAGAAATTGTGTGGCACAGACCTGGCTACAAAGTGTTTCAGAACTGGGCCCAAAAGTTTGGTCCACTTTACACATATTGGTTAGGGCTGAGCCCATTGTTGCAGTCACAGACTTTGAGCTTATCAAAGAGACTTTTTTGAAGGATGGGGACGCTTACACAGGCAGATACTTTATGGACCCATTGTTCGAAATGCTCAAAGGTTGGTTTGGCACGATGTGTTTAATTATGTCATTTGGATGATAGTTATATATATAAACTTTTCAAAAATTAAATCATATATGTACTTAACCAAATCATATATGTACTTAACAAGAACAAACATCAAAAAAGAGGGTGTTGAATCATAAACAATTGTGTTGCAGCAAATCCTGGCCAGCATGGTGTAGTTCGAACAGAGGGAGAGGAGTGGTACAAACTCAGAAAAACATCTTTAAAAATATTAAAAGAGTTGGGAATGGGCAATAACCAAATGGAACACATGGTTGGCTTACTTCTTATTATACAGTCGACGCTCGGATTAACGACATCTTAAGAGACCGAGCCTGAGGCGACATTTATCCGAATGTGTCATTGATCTGAGTGAAGTTTATCTGGAAGTTCATTACACATAATTTCAATAAGACCAACAAAGCCGGTTCAGAAGTGTCGTTGATCCGAGGCATGACTGTACTGGATTAAAATAGATCAAAAATTTTAAATTTAGGTGCAGCAAGAGCTGGATGTGCTCCTCAAATCCATTTGCCATGACATAGAAGCACAGAAAATCCAGTCTGACCACCAGGAAGGCAGTCCAAAATCATTAGTTAAGCACAACCTTGTACCCAGCATTAATTTGCTTGCTGGCTCAACCATCAATCAAGTGGTCTTTGGGTTTTCATTTCACGGTGTTAGTTCATGGTTCATTTATTAAATTTTTTCGATGGTGTCAGAATACTTAAAAAAGCTGAGAAATTCTAATTTGCAGGAAAAAGAAGGCGAGTTTCATAAACTCAAACAATTGATAGCTGACAACGGGAAAAAGATGGTGTCTCCCATTATATCTCTGGTCATCAATTTTCCATTTATGCGTCAACTGCCAGTATTTTCTGCAACTCTTGATGTGTTCGACAAAACACTTTCTAGTGTTTATGCGTTCTTTGATCAACACATACAAGCCAGAATACTAGAAAAGGGGCAATCAGAGAATAAAGATATGAGAAACAATAGTTTTGTGGACCAATTCCTCCTAGAGATGGAGGCGGCCAAAGGAAAGCCCGATGAAAAATACTATGGGTGAGAAGCTTTTGGTACGAACTGTTCGACATGATTATCCATTTAAGGATGCATTCTTTGAGAACATTATGTTTTGACTTGTTTGTTGCCGGACAGGTACCTTATTTTCTCTAATAATTAACCCTACCCCTTTCCCAACCCACACGATGATACAGTCCATCCCCTGCCCCAGCCCCCTAAAAAGTCCGTTCCCGCCCAGGGTCCAACACCTTTTCTACCTTGATTTTGAAGACTTCTGCCAGTTTTTATTAGGGTTGGTTGATTGGTAATTACCCGGGTAATTACCCTGAAAAATACTTTTCCGGCCTTATTTCTCGGTAATTACTTGGGTAATTACCCGAAATCACCCGGGTAATTACCCGGAGAAATACTTTTTCCGGAGAATTATCCAACCCTAGTTTTTATTCAACAATCTGGTGCGCGAAATCGCAAGGATTCAGATTTTCCCGGTTGTTTTTCAAATTAAAAAGATTTTGCTGAAAAGAACCGAGATCTTTGATTTAACGGCTTCTATTTTTAAAATGAGCCGGCCGTTAAATTGAGTACCTGCGGATATTTCCGGCAAAATTCTTATCATTTACAAAAACGGTCGGTGGCAAAAAGAACAACGCAAGGTAATCGGAATCCTTGCGACTCTTCGCAGCAGACTGGAGAATCACATTTGGCAGGGTATTCGAAAAATCGGGTTGAAAAAAGGGGTATAGACGTTTGGCTACAAATGTAACATTTTTGGCGTTCTGCCCTATGTTCTGTTTTAGCCACTTAGGCTTAGGCCTTAGGCTTAGGCCTTAGGCTTAGGCCTTAGGCTTAGGCTTAGGTTTAGGCTTAGGGACTAAAAAAATGTCTTACGAACTACAAAATGGCTGAAAAATAAGCCTAAGTGGCTTAAATAGAACATAGGGCAGAACGCCAAAATGTTACATTTGTAGCTAGGGTGGGGAACTCCGAATATTCGGGCGAATATTCGCGCGAATATTCGCGAATATTCGCAAGCAATGTTCGCGATAAAAGAAATTTCGCGAACATTCAAACAGCTGTAGTAAGTCAATAGTAGTTGATGTCTTTTTAATTTGATGTCTCGACCCCTCACGATTTTCCGAAGCGGCACTGCACCGGCACCGAACCTGCCGGGTCTAGTCTAGATTTAGATTAGACTTCCACCAAGCACAATGTAGCGCTAATTTAAACGAAATTTTGTAAAAAAACATGAAATTAAAAAAGGTGTTTTATCAGGCGTGAAATGATATGGAAGTGAAATGACTGGGGTGAAATAAAAATATAGGATAAAAAATATGCAAGAGGCCCGACTGATTCGATGGGACAAAAACAAATGAGTTTTAACAATTTTTTCGTGTCAGAACTAATAAAATTCAAAAAAGCTAATTTATTTACGAATAGAGACTCTGAATCGAAATAAAATAAAAAAGCGTGTCGATAAAAAAGCGTGTTGGTCAAAACGGCTAGAGACCCATATCTTAATTGGATTTAAAAATAAGGTCTTTTTAAAAGCCGTTTTACCTAAAATTAACAACAATCCTAACTTGAGATGAAAAACAATCCTCAGAGCGGATTGTGAGTCCGGACTGAGGGTGGCGACTGCAGTCCACCATTGTGAACTAGTCATTAAAAGGGGCATTCTCACCTGTTTCAACTTGTCCCCGCCAATTAAATTTTTTCTGAATCATTGAACTTCTGTACGGATTTTTTTATTTGGTTTCTAACAAAACTACACCTAAAATTAAATTCTAGACCTTGTTTTGTTAGAAACCAAGCCGAAAAATCCGTACAGAAGTCCAATAATTCGAAAAAAAATTGAGTTGGCGGGGACAAATTTAAACAGGTGAGCATGCCCTTTAAGTTGAGCTACGTATGAATGACTTTTAATGTAACCCTCAGTTTACTGAACTTAGGTACTACCCCGACCCCAAGGTAAAACAAAAGTTCCGAAATTTTTGAATTGGTGATATAAATTAAAGCCAGTCGTTAGCTCGTTGATAAAAAAGCGTGTTGGTCAAAACACGCTGATACATTGTTTTTGAATGTTGATTGAATTTATTTTATTGTCAATGAAGCTAATTGGAATGTGTTTTAGTGCCGGTTGTGATTATTTAAGCATTTAATTTACTGTTTTTTTTTTCATTTGTTCATAAGACGACAGTTCGAATGTTCGCGAATATTCGCGAACATTCGGAATATTCGCGCGAATATTCGCGAATATTCGGGGCTATTTCAATATTCGCGCGAATTTCCCCACCCTATTTGTAGCCAAACGTCTACTCACCGAAAAAAGTGTCAGACCCTAGGCGGGAACGAACTTTTTAGGAGGCTGTTAAATCGGGGGTTGACTGTAATATTATTTTTATACTTATAGGAGACTACAAGTAGCACTATGAATTTTTTGGTGTTGTATCTTCTGCTGGACCAAAGAGTGCAGAAGAAGCTGCATGCAGAACTAGATAAAAAAGTAAATTCTAAACGCACTATCACCTACTCTGAGCGAACACACCTGCCTTATCTAAATGCTGTGCTCAATGTTGGTTAACTGGATCGTTCGCCAATCTGCTAATTTTCTTTTCTTTTAATCTAGGAGACCATGAGGCTCAGTAACATCCTGCCACAAAATTTGATTCACAAAACCATGAAAGATGTCCGAATCCAAGGCCATAGCATTGCTAAAGGCACCAAAATTGTGCCGCAAATATCTTGTGTTTTATTTGACGAGAAGGTTAACTTATTATTTTAAAGCCAGGCAGATCCCTTCCTGCCTCGCCCTGTCAGATTTCCCCAATTTTAAAAACGGGTGTAGGTGAAATGATCTCAAAAATTGTGGTGTCTTTTTAACGTCCAGGCCGTTCTGAGCCGAAAAATTAGGGCCCGTGAACAGGTCTGCCTAAAACAATATTTTTTATTTGTAAAATCATTTTTTAAATGACTAAAAACTGTTTAGTAAAAGGATACACTAATTTTCAAGGATTTTAGCTGTTTCCAAATGCCCAAGAATTCATTCCTGAACGGTTTTTGGATAGTCAAGGCCAATTAAAGAAGTGTGAAGAACTAATCCCCTTTCAATAGGAAAAAGACAATGTTTGGGCGAGTCATTGGCTAGGATGGAACTCTTTTTATTTGCTGCTAATTTCTTTAACACGTTTCAAGTATGTGTTTTACAAACTTTTTTCTAATGTCTGCAAACACGATCAATAAAACAGCACATTTTAAGGTCTATCCCAGCAATCCAATGGATCCGCCAACAGTGGATAAGATAACAGGCTTTGGTGTAACTCCCACTCCTTACTCCTGCTTGATTCAGATACGGCTCACCTCCAATGACTAAATAAACTAAAAAAATTATGAAATACAGTCAGCCTTCGATATAATGACCCCTTGTGGGCTCAATTTGGTTAAAAGTCGGAAGAAATATAAGTAATTGTACCCGGAGGAGGCCGTTAAATCAAGGGTTGGCTGTATAATATTTTCAAATTTTATTCTAAGACTGCTCAATTCTTCGCACCGTTCTTGTAAATAGGGTTGTTGGCGGTTGATTAGCCGATTCGGTCGGCTAACCTAACTAGAACGATTTCGGACAAATAAACTAGAACCGAAAACCGGGCACAACTAAATCCCGGTTAATTTAAGACAAAAAATAAACCCTAAAACCGGGTACAAACCGATAACGGACCGAAATAAAATTGAAAAAACCGAAACCGAAAACCGGGTACACCGAAAATGGTTTTAAAAACCGACTGGGTACCAAAAGCCGACCGCTAACAACACTACTTGTAAAAATGAAAAAATAATTAATGAATTTTATTTTGACCTCTTTTTGGAGACGACAGTTCAAAAAAGTAGTCATCGTTTTTTGGACTTTATAATATGAAATTTATTTACTACTTGTTTGATATTTGATGTAATAATGTGTTTGGCCTACAAATAAACAAGATCAATAAGAATGTTTGCTGTTGTTGTTTTTGCGAACCTGATCCATAAATGACCAACTGAACACTTGGCACTTTGCAGATTGTTAGTAAGTGAGCGTACAAAGTGTGAGTGCTCTGATATTAGTTGATATTTTGATAACAATTATTGAGCAGAATGTTGTTGATGCTCTTTTCTATTGTATCATTCATTTTGTTCTACAACTTCTATTTGAAACGAAGAAAATTGCCACCAGGTCAACTTTTTTATATAAAATTTTCAACTTTTTGTGAAAAAGATCATTATCAAAAAAAAAAGTAAGACACATTTTTCAATTTGTTTATTAAAATTACACAAAATTTAAAATATATGAAGCAGTGACCATCCTTCCATTTAAATTAATGCCCCTTCTGTTTTTGACTGGCTGTTCATTCTATTTTTAGCGTTTATTGCACCAATAGTCATTGCCTTATTTTCGGTCGCGAAGAGGCCAAAAATAGAAGCGAAAGATTGCCAAAAAAGACATACCGATACTAGAACCAAAAAATATACGAATTTTAAATATTTTATGAAGAAGAGAAAACCTAGATGTATATTAAAATATACCACAGTCAACCCACGCTATAGTGACACCTCTAAAAGTTCGTTCCCGCCCAGGGTCCGACACTTTTTTCACCTAAATTTTTGAAAATTTTAAGCAACTATGATTTGTCGGTCTGATTGTAAGAGTCGTAAGAACTCTGAATTTGCCGGTCGTTTCTGTAAATTAAAAAGGTTCTGCCGTAAAGACCCGCGGTACTCGCTACAGTGATACCCCTTTTGGAAATAGACCTGTCACTATAGCGGGGCTAGACTGCATGATTTTATGCAATAGTGTTTTATTTAGGACCAACTCCCTTGCCTATATTTGGTAATGCGTTCACCATAGCCCGTCATTCTCCAGGCTATGCAGCCTTCCAAAAATGGACCACACAGTTTGGTCCTGTTTTCACCTATTGGATCGGGGAGATTCCAATTATAGCGGTCACTTCCTTCAAACTTATCAAAGAGACATTTGTGAAGGACGGTGATGCTTACGCTGGAAGGGATTTTTTGAATGCAGGCTTTCAACTTTTAACTGGTATTAATCAAAATTTAAAAACTACTCTAAGCCCTTTTTGCTACAGCTTTCTCTGGCAGTATTCATGGAGTTGTGAGGACAGAGGGCAAGCAGTGGCGTGAGGTGAAAATTGAAGAGTGATTTCATTTGAAAAAAAATCAATTAAGATGAGGAGGTTTACCACACAAACCCTTCGTAATTTGGGTATGGGCAAAAGTGGCAAGACTGGTATCGAAACCAAGGTTCGTTATTATAACTGACTGAAAGCAGCCTATCCCATTTATAAAAAAGTAACTAAACCATGTAGGTTAATTTCGGCAGCAATAATTTAGGCAGTTATTTAGTCGGGGCCGCATTTCACAATTTTTCGTTAATCATATTGAAACATATCATAGATAATTTTTTTTACGCTACAAACGAATAAATTGTTATTTTCTGACTCTTCTCCGTAAAAAAGGAATGTTATGTAAATTTTTTTGGCTAAAATCTAACTTTTTGCATTGAAGTAAAATTATGGTATTCTATGTAGAAAAGTGTCAGAAAGCAACGTTTTTATCGTTTTTAGCACAGAAAAATATTTAGGGAACGTTTAAGCATGATTTACCAAAAATTGTGAAATACACATCCCCCCTCGGGACTGAATAAGTTTCATAATTCATATCATTTTTTGAAGAAAACGGAAGAAAAAAGCGGAATACAGCTGAAAAAGACATCGAAAAATTACAAAAGAACATGTTGGCTGGTAGCAAATAAGGGAGAAAGGGTACTTACCCTTTAACTTGTTTCGGAACGAAATAAAAATACTACCCATTTTGGGTGTAGCACGCCCGGAGTTCTTACCCCAAGAGTATAATGAGTCGTAAATGGACAGGTACTACCCCAAAATCGGGGGTACGTTAGTTTCATTCAAAAATAGGGATAAGCATGAGTATTCTTTATTTACTACTTGAGACTTTAAAAAATCTAACTAGGTTATTTACTCTGTACGCTATTTTAATCGAATATAGTGCACAAAGGAGTCACACATTTATTTAAAGGGGCATGCCCACGCCAATAAGTTTCATTTCAAATGTTTGAATTCCCGGGCACCAGTTTTTCAGATGAAGACAAATAAATTTGAATTTGTTTCTCATTTCAAACGTTCTTATCGTGTTTCTCTAGTCGTCTCACAGTTTGCGATCTTTTTTTCCGTAACACTTATCATCTTGTTCAGCAATACCCAATTTTAGGGACAAAACGAGTCTCGGTTTGTAATTTTTGGTTTCTCATCTTGAAAATATTGAATTTTACGTTTCTTGCACAGCTTTACCTCGGATTTTAATTGGTCGTTCTCGGAGTTCAATTGGTCAATAACTCGCTTCTTAGGTCAGGCAATTTTTCGTCTCAGTTATTCGTCCAAATGCCAACCCCGACATCAATTGTAATTTTATAAGTCCGTTAATTTTTTAACCAAACATAAACGGATTCCATTTGCCATAGGATGGAAGGTGTAAACGACAAAGCTCTACCGGACAAAGTTCTACCGTGGCATAATCCTCCCGCCATTTTATTTGATCATTGTATATAGGTTGTGCCTATGTACATTCATACCTACATAGTGCCCACGATAAAGCAATTTCGGAAATTATTTTCTCGCTTGATAACATCATGTGTATGGTCTCCGAGAGGTACTTGGCAAATTACCCTGCTTATATTAAGGTAAGCCACCTAGCGGGTAATCTACCCACACTTAATCGCACCCAAACTACTACAAATCTTTAATCTCAGCTCGCTTCTCTATTATGAAAGAGGCATGAGGACTGTTTCTTACACGTGTTAGTCATCTCTTGTTTTGGCGCTCTTACTATTTAATCTACTCTTTTTTTCGCTATCCAAAGTGTCGTTTTTGGATTTTTAGGCTTCTGCCTTCTGACACTCCTTTTTACCATGTTAAAAGATTTAAGTACCTCAGCCTCTTTTGATGATTGTCTTAGGCTTTGAAAAACAGAATACCGATACCGAAAACGCAACAAACTACTTTATCAATGGAAAAGTGTAAGAAAGACGAGCAGCTTAAAGACGAGCAGCGCTTTTCAGCTCAACTGGAATGCTCAGGCCCTAAAAAATGCGGACGTGTTTCATGTTCACTCATTCAAGCCAAAGATTACTTACATAATGCTCGATCATTTCCTTAGTCTCCTGGTCAACGGCGAGTGACGGATGGAGAGAGGAATCCAGATAAGAAATCTCGGGCATGTAGTTGTCGCGACGCTCACGTTCTTCTTCCTGCAGCTTAATGGAGATGCCACGAACTGGCCCCTTCTCGATACGCTTCATCAAATGGGTGGTGAACCTAAATAGAGTGGATTGTGACTAGGAAGCAGGATTTAGGAAGCACTGGGAAGCAGAACAAAATTTCGGCATACGTTTTTACAAAATTATGGTAGTGGATAGAAAGCGAAATCGTCACAAACTTCAAACACAAATCAAGAAAACATACCCAGCTATTCGATTTCTCATCTTTTTGCTCGGGATCACTGCTATTTCTGAAAGATATAAGGTGAAATATGTGTTAAAATAACGGTGAATATAGCCTACCCTCACAAATGCGCTTGTTGGTGTGGAAATCACGCGTCAACTTGGGATAGTACTTCTCGATGATATTTCGCGAAGCCTTCTTGACTGTCTTGGTACGAACTCGGCCAACCATTTTGTCCAGCGATTGAGATTTTGAATTTTGCAGATCAGCGAGATAAACCTGAAAACAATACAAATCCTACTCTTACCGCAGCATAAAGCCAAAACATCGAACAGCAAACGTGCACAACGACCACATTTTATATGAAACAGGGTAAACAAGAAGGGCGACAAAAAGAAACATGTCGCACAGTAAGAGCTCAGCTACAAAATGGCGCGAAAGGAATAATTTTTGAAAAATTTTTAAAAAAAGTTATGGCCATTTCCGAGTAAGGATTGCTGAATTTACAGTCCACCATGGTGTGCAAGGCCTGAGACGACTAGAAGGATAACATAAAAAATTTTGAAATGAGAAATATATTCAAATTTATTTTGTCTTCATCTGAAAAACTGGTGCCCGGGAATCCAAACATTTGAAATGAGACTTATTGGCGTGGGCATGCCCCTTTAAAGCAGTTGTATTTTAAAGATTGTCACAGAAGTGGACTTCTTAATTAAAACGCTAAAGAAAGCGGTCCAGAGTGGTGTTCAGGTTTGTTTTACAAGACTGAAAATATATTGTAGATTTGACAAGGATATTTTGAAGGAGCATAACGTAATGGAACTGATTGATGTGTCTGTCGGGTCTATAATCACTCAAATCATGTTTGGATATCGATTTAGTGAGGTCATTTTACGTGCTGATAATGACAGAATACCAAGCGCAATGAATTTTTGAATTTTAGACTTCTCGCTCTCAATTCTTTGACCTGAAAAGGTAAATTTCTTAAAATTACTGAATGACCACTACTCATTTCTAAAAAGGTTCATTTATTGCAGAACCATGGCCCAGGAAACTCAAATGTCTTCCCAAACTTTATGCAAAATGGTCTTAATGATGCCCTGGCTGAGAAATTTCCCTCCTTTTCCATCGCTTTTGAGAACTTTGATCAAAATATCAACAAACAGCTTGGATTCTTTGACCAACAAATCAGCCACCAGATCATGAAAAGAGCAGCCAGAGCCACAGAAAATGACGATTTGCCACCAGAAAATTTTGTTGATGCTTTTCTTGCCAAGATGGAGTCGATCGATCCCAATTCAGAAGATCAAAACAAATATTTTAGGCAAGCTGTCAATTTCTATGAGTCAAAACAAATCAGATTTTTAGTTTAACAGATTTTTAGTAAACGTCAGAAAACGATTTTTTTTCATCCTTACTTAAATTTATCATTACTTAAAAGTCATTTAAACATGACTTATAAATTATAAAAATGTCAACCGCACATTGTCAAATAAAAATAGAGATTTTTGAGCGGAGGAAAATTTTTTGAACTGAATTTTTGGTTAGGGGTCAAGATGATTTTTTGGCAGTAGCAGAAATAGCCATGATGAATGTCTCCTAAAGGGTAGGCCAGCTATGTAGGACGGACTCAAACTTATCTTTAGTGTCCGTCCTAACATATACTGGCCTATCTTTGCCTGAGCCTAAGCCTAAAAAAGAACGAAAAAAATTCACCAGGGCAACCAAGGCAACCCTCCCCCCCCTTTTTTTGTTGGATATTGCTCGACAATGTCCGGTAAAGAGAAGGACAAACCACCGGTGAAAATTGTTCTCAAAATCCAACAGAAGAGTTTAAAATATTCTTTTTGTATTTCTTAGACTGTTACAGTGAAATTGGAAAAACCAAGATTTATCTTTCTAAGAAAATCCCAGGAATTTTTATTCAGCATATCCACCCTGAGATGTTTGTGTTTTGAACTGTATGGTGCAGGCCAGGTTTTTCTATTTTAAAAATTTAAATTGAAAACTAACTATGTATTTCAGGAAACCACCAGCAGCACATTAAATTTTCTTGTGCTCTATCTTATGATATATCCAAGAGTGCAACGAAAGCTGCAAGAAGAGCTCGATAGAGTAATCAGCTCAGCCAGAACAATCCTGTCGGAGCTATAGGGTCAATTCTAGTTGCCCAAATCACTCTTACAGTGAAGTCTCTATGTTGCATACCCCAAAAAACTAACCAAACAAGCCAAAAAAATAGTGTGCCCCAGATGGAATTGAACCTGCAACACCAAAAAACACCATTGCGCGAAAAAAGCGACTGCCTTATGCACTTATGCACTGCGCCATGGAAACCACTTTTTCAAACATGAATGGCTTCCCCTTCTCCCTTTAAAGTAATAGTTTTACAAAAAGGGCTCTTTATTTGAAGAAGGCACTGATTTAGAGCAGTATAAACACAAATAAATACTCACTTAACAATATCTCATTTACAGCTTTATGCCTCGCTTTGCTCGATTCGCTCCTTGACCGCCAACACTGCTTGTAGAGGATTCTCGTCCTTTAGCGCCTCCACCAAATCCATGAACAACATCGCTGATCCGACAGTGAACTGCAGCTGCTGACACAAATCCTGCCAAATCAGTCGGAAGAGCGATGCACCAGAGATGCGATGCAGTACAAACTTCTGTGTGGGTAGTGGATCATCTGGAGATACCAACGAGCTGGCCCACTCAGCAAACTCTTTGACATCAGCTGGCTAAACAAACAAATAAATTTTTAAGATTTTAAATAAATTTAAAAAAATTACCTTCCACTGCAATGGGCGCTTTTCCAAAAGCTCTTTTAGTTTAACCTCTCCACATTGCTCGATAGATTTATAAATCACCGGGCAATACTGAATGGGCCTTAATTTGTGTTCCTGTCGGATGCATTGCTCCAGTAATTTCAAATTTCTGAGACTTTTTGGTGAGGGCACTGCCTTAGAGCAGTCAAAACATATCCAGCTCTGGTTGTGCCAACAAATGCAGTGCTCCAATATAGATGATAGCAATCGAGTTCCTGAAGAAAATTTACCACAACTCCACTGGTGATTGCATTGCGCACAGGTTGCAATAGATTTGCTGTCGGAATGGATCTTCATGTGCTTTTTCAAAACCAGCATGCTCTCCAATTTTGCGCTACAACCTTCCACAAAGCACTCCACCATTTTAGCCTTCGACCTGAAAATTCATCTATTGCCTAATAACACTAATTACACCTTATTAAAAAATAAAAAAACATGGTCCATAAACTTTGAATACATAAACTGAAATAGAGAACGAAAACATACTCGTATTCGACAAGAGGGTAGAACGGGTTGCGTGCATTCACATTTTTATACATTGCCTTCATCTTTTGCCAATCGACTTGACTGTTGGCTAGTCCAGTATACTGTAATAATACACTAGATAAACAAATTAAGAAATTTACGCAAAAAACTAACGTCAACTGATTGGGAAATTCAAGGTCTTTGCTTTCCATTTCAGCTATCAAACAATTAACCAGATTTACAAATTGGGTTGCACGCATAGATTGCTTGCGCAACTTCGTAAGTGCAACCTCCTCAAAGTCAAGTGAAACTCTGCAGAGCTTTCGATCCGGCTCTTCGGCGCATTCTCCTGAATTTACCCTAATAGAGATAGATAAATAAGATACAAGTGCGTACCGATTACTTGTTTCAACTTGGCAATTTTTTCGACTCGTGAAGCCAACCAAGTGTCCAGACAATTTTTACGATAATTTGCACTGAAGTTAAATAAATAATATTTGTATGTGCAGTCAACGCTCTCACTTGGTTAGCAAGGTCGGCTAAACCGAGTGTATATAGATCCTTATATAGATCCTCGTTATGAAGAAAAAGTTTTCAAAAAGACCAAAAAGTTTTTTTTGGGGCGTTATCAAGACAGAGTCGTTATAGAGAGCGTTGACTGCAGTTTATTTTCAGTACAGTCAAACCTCGATTTAACGACCCGCACCTCAAGTTCGTTCACACCTAGGGCCCGACACTTTTTTAACTCCATTTTCCAAATGTTTTGGCGATTCATTTTCGACAGTCTGATTGCAAATATTGTAAGGATTCCGATTTCGCCGATCCTTTTTCAGAAATCTAGAGATTTCGCTTTTGAAAAATCAAAACCTCGATTCAGGGACCTCTAATTTTTAAAAGGGGGTCGTTAAATCGAGGTTTTGATTATTCAAAAGCGAAAACTTTGTGTTTTTGTAAAACGATCAGCGAAATCGGAATGCAAGCAGACTGTCGAAAATGAATCGCCAAAACATTTGGAAAATGGAGTTAAAAAAAGTGTCGGGCCCTAGGTGTGAACGAACTTGAGGTGCGGGTCGTTAAATCGAGGTTTGACTGTACAGCATAAGTCATGGTTAGACACAACTTAGTCATTTGCTAAGCACATATCGAAGCAGTAATTGTGAGTCTTGCAATTTGCAAAGTCAGCCAATACCTATTGGTGATTCCAATTGAAGAAGGTTGTTGCTTCTAAGTTGATGTACATACTCCTTGTAAAAGAAAATGCTAGTGTCTTTGGATTTGCGGTCACGCCACCTTGCCATAAATAGATCAAATTTTTTGCATCTGGGCCGTAGTTCAAGTATTCGTATCCTATTGTTGAGTATTCCAAGTTTCATCAGAGGATACAGCCTTAATAAATACTCAGGGCAAGATAATATATAAAGTTGCGAATAAATGTTTATTACCTGTGCAATTGATGTCTTTGTGAAACAGACATTAGTTGTCATATGCTGCATAGCCAGTCGATGCGCCCACTCTTTGTGGAAGCTGTGTGGTCTGATTAATCCATGAGGAAGACCTAGCACTTTAGAAAACTGCTTTAGGATGTAGCGCGTAGTGTGGATTTTCATGTGCTGATTTTCCTCAAAATGAAACATGTTAACCTGATTAGATGATGTTTCTGACTCACCACTAATGTAGGTCCGTGCACCCGATCAAATGACACATTCAGAAACAGATAATCGTCCACCTTGTTGTCGACAATCTTGGGCAATTTCCGTCAGTGTCTAAACATCCTCGAAGCAACAAGTAAGCAATGATGTTTCCAACAGGACAAAATTGGGTGTTTGTAGCCGTGATCATTTTGCAATTTCTGAATATCTCGTTGACGTTAAAAAATTGAACAACAAGTTGGTTTTTAAAAGGTAGTTGTGAAAGATTGGTACTTCATTATTTGAGGAGAGGAGGACGGGAGTTATTATTTTAACGTCTTTTATGATATAAAAACTAAAAAAGGTCTTTTCTGAAAATTAATGACCATCTTTACTTCTTTTCAGATTTTTTTGGTGCCCCAAGACAACGGCCCCTTTCTCAACTAAAAAAGTGCCTTGCAATTACTTGTGTCCGCCTATGGCCGCATTGTTTTTCTTAGTTTGTGGGAAAGAGATTTCCAACACCAAATGTTGTTCGACCATTCTGAAAGAGATGTGGCGTAGACGCAGACCAGTCGTCCCTGCGATTTTGGACGGCAACATCTCTGCCATCCTTGTGCCTGTCAGTGTGCCAACTGTAAGGACGGCGACACCTATAAGTAACATCGTCAACACTTTAAATGATTTCTGCGAAATTCAAAAGTAGCTTACTTTGCAGTTCTGGTAATGTTATGGGTTTCCACTTTTTCAAGCCCTCAACCACATCGCAGTATGAGAGAGGATAATAATGATTTTTGCTGCTACCCTTGACTATCTCAATTTGCCTAAAAAAAGGATTGTCAGCCAGCTGAGCCGAAAAGCCGAAATCCGAAAAATGTAGAAATCAAAAAATTTCGAGAACAGGTTAGCCGGCCGACAGCACCGTGAAAATTTTTTCCAATTATAGCTAAAATAAAACCTACTTTACCATCGCCCTCTGACTTTCGCGTGAGAACGATGCCTCAGTAAAGTGAAGAAATGTCAGCTAAATGAACATAACGACTGATGAATTTGAATCTTTTAAATATCTTACCCCTTTTATAGTCTTAGCTAGTATGTGAGATGCTGAACGAGAAGCGTGTGTCTGAGCAATTTCTTGGAGGTCCTGCTGTTGAAAAGGCAATCCTCTTTTGTCGTTCTTGTTTATTTGAATCTGCGCTGAGCGCATGAAGACAGACTGTTGGTGGGTTTAGTGGTCATCAAAGCCAATTTGTAATTTTCTATTAGCTCTAAAAATGGCAGCTCCATCCAATTTTTTTCAAAACTGGTTGCGCCTGCATCGAACTGCTTAGATGTCACAGTGTACTCAAAGAAGTGACCCAATGCTGATCCACACGATGTCAAAAACCCCTCTTTCATCACTTGCCTGTCTTCAGGCCTAGAAAACCCGCTGTCATCTACTAAAGAACGGAGTTGCTTTTCGCACAAAGCCAAAAATTTCTCCATTAAAACATCAGCTTTGCTGTTTGATATGGTCGAGCTGCTCGATTCCAGTGTTTCAGCTATTCTTGAGCGGGCGTTTGCAGAGGCCCAGATTTCTACTCCCTCATAGAAGGCTCTTACCAAAGAATAGTCGAATTCCAAAGAGATTCGCCACCTTTTTCGTGAGGGCGTGGGAAAAGCTGAAAAACATGTGTTAGATACAGGTCATCGAAGGTTATTTTTTTTTAATTGAACTTTTTGTGGGACCCAGAATTTTAAAAATTTATTTTTTATTTTCGAAAGTTCATGTAAAAATATATTTATCGCTGCTCAAAATCTTTATCACTGGGTGAAATCAGAATGATAAATCAGTTTCCTGAATTTCTGTTCGATTTTGTTTTTATTGTTGTTTGCAAACCTTTGGCAGCGCGTTCAGCTGCTTGCAAAATTCCTTTTTTCTTTTCGTAGATAAGCCCTCGTCGCTGGATGTCCCCAGAAAGTATAGCCCAGGACACATTCTCTACAATTGCCTTCATTTCATTGCTTAGTCGCACATTTGCCTTCTCAAGCTCTGCAAAAGCGGCCACCTATAGTATAAACATATAATGTTATTTGTATGGCCAAAAACTTTATCGTCACCTACCAGCTGCTTTCTAGTTGCGCGATTTTTGAAGTGTTCACTGCAAAGGGAACTGTGAAATTCTCTTCGCCCTCACTTTCTGTATCTGACTCAGCCTCTGACTCACTTTCTACATCTTCACCATCTCCATCCACCGACGCTTCTTCTTCTTGTGTGACATTCGCCTCCTCTGCTAGCTCAAGTAGGTGGGACAGCCACTGATCTCGCTGGTCCGCCCAAAACGACAGTTGCTCTGCTGACTCAGTAAGGGATGTAGTGGTGGCTGGCATCGGGCGAAAGCGCCTGGCTCCATGTTGGCCCTCTTGGTGGTGCCGTAGTTAAGGCACATGGTAGTGGTTGCATTACGAGATGTGGACCCGGTTCCTTTAGAGCACTTGTGGTTATTGCCACGGTAAGATAAGAGCCAAGTATGAACTTCAGTACCAAATAGCTCTGCTGTCACCACTGAAGCTGATCTATACTTTCTTTCATTTGCGGAGTTGGTCCAAATTATCCGCCATCTATGAATGGGATGATCACTGCATCTCACCTCCACACACTCATCATGCTCTTCGCTACCAAGAGAGTCTATAAAACAGGCAAGAGTTGCAGCTCCACTATATTTTTGATGAATGACAAGAGAGAGTTAAGTTTGGTTTCGGCCTCAACCACACCCTAAAAACCAATTTAAAAAAGACTTTCGACTGTGAATTCGATTTAATAACCTTTTTCACAAATTGCATCGCTCTGCCGCTCTCTATCTCTGTTATAGGCGATTCTCTTGCCCAGTGGAAAATGTTGACACACAACTGCTGTGCGGGCTGTTTAATACAGACAGGGTTCTTGCTAAAAAAATTGACTGATGAAATAGATTGATTTTATTTTTATTTTATTTTTAAAGACAACAAATTTTGAAGAGCATTGAGAGCATGTTATATATTTTTTAAAGAAGACAACAAATTTTGGGTTGAAGTAGTCAAACTCGATAAAGCCTTATTTTTTCAAAAACCCCGTGCGGGAAAAACTTAAAATGGTGTCGGTTTATCAAGTAGAGACTACAGGGGTTGTAAATTGACATATGTAAGCGAGTAAGGAGGTGGTTTTCAGTGAAGAATGGCAGGAATGTGAGATCATATTTGTTAGTATCTTGACAGCAGCCTATTATTTTGTCAGATTTAAACTCGAAAACCCGACACCCAAAAGTACTTTTTAAATTTTGACTCACGTCCTCTCGTCTTAAGCCACTCATAGTCATCATAGCCGGCCAAAAAAAGTTCATGTATAATTTTTGGAATCGTCCAACTGTATATTACTCCTAAATTCATGCAAGATTAGTAATGTACCGTATTTCCTCTAATAGAGCCCCCTCTCTAATAGAGCCCCCCCCCTGTTTTTTGACTAGAACTTCAGAGTTAGTGCCATTTTTGATTTACAATTTCAAAATTTTTGGGCATTCGAAAAATAAAGCCCCGGGGGCTCTATTAGAGGAAATACGGTATGATGTTTTGCATATCAAACCTTTGATTTGTTTTTTTATCTTCCACGGACTGTTGCCCGTTTTCGGGTTTGGGTTTACAAGAAGACACCGATCGTCAGCGGAGTTAGATTTCAGTAGCCACGAAAACGTTGAGAGACAATTCACTCCTTCTACCCATTCTTTGTCATTAGAGTCACACAGCCGAAGAATCAAACAGTCAAGCTTTTCATCCAAGCATAGAACATCATTCTGATTAAAAAATATTTTTTATTATAATTGAATTTAGGACAAAAAAAATTCGGCATAACCACCCCCCCCCTAAGTTTAAAATTTTAACAATCCCACCCCCCCCCCTAAGTTTAAAATTTTTAACAATACCACACCCCCCCCCCCCGGGTGATGGTGGTATATCAAAGTTTTGCCAAATAGCAAAAAAAACTTACTGGATTTTTAACATTTCTCATTAGTTGCTCTTTGGCCTCTTTTACAGTTAGTGCATGTGGTAAGTCATTGTGGTGTTCTTCATTTTGTTCTTCTTCTTGGTACTCTATAGAATCTGAATGTAAATATATCACCCCTTTGAGATATTTATTACCTTGCTCCATTTTTTGCGTGATCTGCCATTTCTAGTTGATCGGCTTCACTGCTTGGAGACTCAAGCTTGACATGGCCTCAGAGACTGCCTCCTCTAAACTGACGTTGGTGCCTAGCTCCTCATCCTCATCCGAACTGCTGCTCTGTACCTCCAATAGGCGTATAGCTGGGCTCCGGATCGCTCTCTTATTCTATAATGATAAAAATGAAGCATAACTAGAAATATTTATAATAAAATATTTATAGGTCCCCTCATTTTGTGAACTTCAAAATAAAAAAGAACAAAAAATGAATATTTAACTCGATTGAACGACACCTAAAAATGAGCGATTCGGTTGACTTTCACTTTAATTCAGTCAAAGTGGACTAGACTAGCCGCTCTAGCGAGATGTGAATGCGTGGAAATAAGAAAGAGGGTGGTAGATTTTATGGTTTGAATAGTTCGAATATCATCATTAGCATGAATTGCCGATTATATATATACCCACCTTTGTCGTTGTTGCTGTTGTTCTTCACCTGCCTCTTGTACATTATTCTTGATTTGACGAGCTGAAAATGTCAAATCTTGAATAGCAGTATATTTAAGTTGGAGTTTGAAGCCTACAGTTTGTTTGATGAGCTGCAAAGCACTTCATCATTGGTCTCTGATTGTATTTGCCATAGCTGGCCTCCAATTTTCGGTTGCTCTGGTTGACACGATCCGACTGCAAAATATATAAAATTGAAAAAAAAAACAATTATGACATACCCTTTCTAGTCTATGTACAAGCAAATCAAACTTTTCTTCTAAGCGTTTAAGTCTCTCCTCTTCAGCCGAGGGTGTCAACTTTTTGTGATGTGGGTCTTGAAAAGCTCTTGTTTCTCTCGCATTTTGGATAGAATTGCACTGCTGTAATTGTCCATTATCAGGAGGCTGCTGCGTTTGATTATTGTTCAGCCTGTTGATCAAATGGCTGGCCACATGACTGACGCCAGCTGACATGAGACACCCGCCTAGTCCGCCCAGCCAGTAAGCCTTGTCGGGACGAGCCTAAAATTCTATTTTTGAATCGATCTTTTGTGATTTGAAATAAAACCGACCATGGACTGTTTGAAGGCGACTCGAATCTCGGTGCGCAATTTGTTTTCCCATTCAGCAGTGGGCACTTTTTTTGGCTTCACCATATATCTTCCAACCATTGGAAGTATATCGTCCCCAACACTATGTACCTCTTTGTCCAATTAATAGTCATTTTGGATTCTTTCACCCGTTTGTCCCAGCCCAGCTTCTTCATTGTCACTGAGCCGATAAGCAGATCGTCGTCGTCGAATGGGATTGGTGAGCAAAGCACAGAGATGAAAAAAGTTCTTCCTCGCCTATGTTTTTTGACTGGGAGAGTGGCAAATCCGTCCATTTGCTGGATACCTCCGTTTACGTCTTGAATGAATGGGCCGAGTCTCTTTCATACATTTCTATACCCAGGGCTTCGACTGCCTTCAAAAAGATTATTCTTGTTAATCACAATGGAAATTTGTAAAATCAAAATGCGCGCGGGACACTTTCAATTCGAAAAATACTTTTGGGATTACGTATTGTTAGTTAGTGATTTCAATTAAACTAAATTCAATTAAATTCAAAAAACTGAGAGGGTACCTGCATGTCCTGTTTTTGATTTTTATTGTGTTTTTTATAAACAATTGTGCAAACACTGTTATCTGCACTTTATAATCAAGGTCTGTTTTAGAAAACGCTTTTTACACATTTCAGAAGCTTAAATTGCATGAATAAGTGGTTTAAAGTGATTTTTTTGCTATATAAGGCACTGCAGCCATTAACAACTGAAGAGTAGTGTAAAAAAGGCCGACCTTTGTCCACATAAGGCATGCTTTGGAGCAGCTGTCTAAGAGAGCAGGGCGACTTTTTCCTGACACGTAAAGACGACTTCTGAGTATCTCATCATCCATTGTTGTGTTCCTTTGATCCTTAAAATTACTAAAAAAGTGTTAAAATCAAGGGTGATAAAAAAAGGTACTATCCCA
The DNA here is from genome assembly GCA_004194705.1 of Ditylenchus dipsaci. Taxonomy (NCBI): domain Eukaryota; kingdom Metazoa; phylum Nematoda; class Chromadorea; order Rhabditida; family Anguinidae; genus Ditylenchus; species Ditylenchus dipsaci. The sequence continues at coordinate 97,722 of SADC01000125.1, read as the reverse complement.
GTTCGAATAAAGTAATCCGTACATTTTGCACAAATGTAACACCTTTACTTATATGTTTACTTTACTGAATATGCACAGAATTATTGTAATGCTATCCTATTTCTCAACATTAGACTATTATTGAAGTCATAATACGAAACAAAGGTGGTGTAAGATTTGTACACCAAGTGAAAAAACTCGTAAAAAGACTCGCAAAGAAGACTCGTACATTTTAAGTATTTAATTCTGAATTAGAGGACCGAGAAAATGTCTCGACAGAGACGATATACCAAATAGACAAAGACCACAAACAAAATGAGCGTCATGAGACAAACACAGATAGCGACAATAATAATGACTGTGTTCAAAGTGTTAGAAGTGTTGGTAATGACTGTGTTGAAAGTGTTGGAGGTCTTCTCTACAGCATTTCCGATCGACGTCGGGATCTTTGCAATTGGGTCAAGACCGAGAAATTGAAGGACACCTGAACTTGTATCGATTAATATATTGAAAATTCTAGCTCGCGATATAAGCCTACTGACTTTTTAAAAGTAGTATCATACAGTTACAGCAGTAGAAAAAAAATCAATTTCGAAATGAAAATTTTCTAACCATAGGTCAAAAATATTGTGTTTTCGAGCTTTTAAGGCTATTTTAAGTTTGTATAGGATGTTAAGGGTGCTTAAGCTCGACTCAACAACCCTACTCACCAGCCTCGTGGTCAGCAAATGACGCTCCAATTTCAGCGACGCTACAATTGAGAAGGCATCTGATTCGAATTGTTGCTTCCATGATCTCGTCTTCCTCATACGCCTCAATCACACGATAAACTAGCAGGTGGCTTAGATGGTCCCTACATATTTTCGAAGCCATATTAAAATTTCCCAACTCGGTGCTCTGCTAAAAAAAGAATAAATGTTGAGCTCTGTATGTGTTCATGCTGACGCCAAAAAGAAACATGCCTTGCCCTCCTGTTGATTTTTTTGGACAAAATAATTTCACTTTCAGTAGTCTCGAAACCCAGTAATTTTCAATAGAGAGAGTGTTACCTTAGGTTATGCAGCGGACAACTCATGACCGAGCTAAAAATCTCCGCGTTCTTAAGGTAGTGCCGTAAATGTATATTTATAACACGAAAAGTGAATTAAAGTGGTTTGGAGACATTTTCGAAACAATAATTTTTTTTTCGGATATAAGAGGCTTTGGGGACCAAGGCACTTTTTTTGGCGTCGAATTTGGCATGAACACATACAGAGCCAAATGTTAAATTAATTTCAAAATTTTTCTAATTTTCAACCTTGTAGCCAAAGAAAACACGCTCATTGAGTGAACAATTCCACAAGAAGCTGTTCTCAGGAAGACCACTGTACAATGGCACCTTCGTCATGGTCATAAATTTCATGGACAATTGAGTGGCTGGCGAACATTAATAAGAAAGATGCTAGCAGTCAAAAAAAGGACGATAGAAAGCAAGGCCCACCACCACAAACAGCAAGCAAATATTCTGTTTTTTCCAAACTCAAACAAGAGAATAGCCATTAGAGCACCGGAAAAGGCACTTCCCCAATGAACGAGTAAGACGACGGCGGACTGCGTCACTAAAGTAACAGCGACATCGCCCAAGAATAAGAAGCTGATAACAAAATAAATTTTGAAGTCTATCTGAAACTTAGAATCTAAAATATTTGCTGTGAGTGGTACTTGCCCCGTGACCCATGAAGGTAAAAAACTATGTCAAAATGTCTAGCAGAACAAATGAGTTCGGGGGTGATTTCCGGCCATTTTGCAAATTTGACGTTTAGGGGTGGGGGGGAGGAGGGTGGTTATACAGTTTTTAGAGCATAAAGAGCTATAATGGTACTTACCTTGAATGCCCATGGCTGCAAGACTGCATGCGCCAAATGAGATCCAACCAAAATATAAACAAAGGAGGAACCGCCATAGATACAACCAATGAATTTTGGCTGACAGACCACAGTTATTAGTCCTGAAATAATCCCTCCAGTCAAAAAAATTATGACCAGGCGAACTCTCGGATGGCCAATTTCCATGCATTCCAAAGGCTTAGCCAGCAATAATAGAAGATTGATGTTCAAAAGCAAATGGGAAAAGGTGTTATGGTAGAATGAAAATGACAAATATATCCAATAATTGCGTTCCTTACCACCACGGATTGGCATACTTTCATATAAAAAGTCAGAAATTGAAATTGGTCCGAATTTCTGCAGAATATAGACCAAGGACTGGATGGAAATAATTAGCACGGCAATTTTAGGAATGGGGAAATACCAACGCTTCAATTGTCACCATATTGTTCAGCAAATGTGCCCATTGCACTTAAATCAAACGATCAAATAGCCCAGGTTCAAATAGCCCAGATACGATCAAACAGCCCACACGACGTCAAATCTTTTAAAATTTTGTCGCACGACAATAACAATTTTTTTTTAAATTTTGTTGCGCAACATTGTCAGCGTAGACCGATATTTTACTCATCAAATAATTTTGTCTTTGTCGTGCGAAAAATTTTGAAAAATTTGACTTCGTCCGGTAGACCTTAAAATACCTTTTCTTAACTTCAGCCTGTTTCATCGAATACTGCATTTTCGACGATAGGTTGTCAAATGGTTCGTCCAAATTCAATGGTGGATAAATACTAGGCATCAAATCAAGTCGATATTAATCAAATCTATCTACCTAAGCCACAAATATTTTTAAAATTTCGAAAATATCATATATGGAACATGCGAAACCACCGCCACAAAGATACCTTTACTAATGTCAAACTTTCTGCAACACTACCCACTCACTCTGAAGGTAACCCCACCTCTCCAGTTACTTACTCTCCTGGCCCACTTGGTCACTGTCCTGGTACCCTACACACTCTTCAGACCGTGCTAATCAATATAATCAACATTTTCACATTAAAAACAAAAAAAACCTACTAAAAAGTCAAACAAAATAACTAAGAAACAGCGTCAAAAAAATATATTGCAGCTTTCCTCTCGATACAACTACAAAAAACATTTGAATTTAAAATAAGGCGCCGATTTTAAATTCTTTCTGAATGACCACTTCCATAAAAAGTCGCCATAACAAGTCCCCATATCCCCGGGTTCCAGTTTTCATTTTTCCAAAACACTCCAAAAGAACAAAAACATCAATTTTCCACAGACAGACAAAACAGCTCTAATACTATATAGGAGATGAAGATGAATCTGATAAACTGGGTGCCGAGCAAACGATTGGCTATAAAGCAGATTGGGTGTGTATAACCGGCTGGCCAACTTTAAATAATGAAAGGAAGAGAAGCCACAACAGCAGCAGCACAACAGTCTGAGCAGCAGCAATCACAAGCCTCCCCACAAAAGAATGTAAAAAGCGGACAAACAAGCTTATTCATCCCTCTATTGGCACTGAGTTGATCAACAAATTGAGTAACATAAGTCTATTAGATAGGTCTATAATCCATCCAAAAAGCTATCCTAAGCCAAAATTACTTAAAAATGTCATCTTTCTCAAAAATTTAATCTGACCATGATATGAATCTGGAATAAAAATTTTGCTTTTTAAATTAAAAAAAAAGTTTGAAATATTTTTCAGTTATCAGTAAATTTGTTACTAGAGTGGTGAAAGACAAAAAAATTTGAAGATTTGTTATTTTCATAAAAAATTACACTGATATATAGGTGGGAAGGTACATTTGCAAGATGTAGAATCCAAACAGACGGTCAAAGAAAATAGAGACCGACAAGCGGTGCCAAATGCCAGCTGTGTATGACTGAAAAAGAGATTTTCGGAGCTTGAAATACTTGAACGAACTTATTGCTTGCCTCTACTTGTTTACCATAGGTGATGTTGGTGAGACGAAAATCTGGTAGGTTTAGCTCTGATTTGACTATAGAAACTGGAGACCAGCCCCACCAATCCAAAATTACTTCTAAAAAATACAGAATCTTCAGCCAGGCAACAAGTCCAGTCTGCCCTATACCAATGCTGTCATTAATGTGAGTGTAATTTTCTGACAACTTTTATTTTTTAAATTTCCATTTTTTTAGGAATGCCAGCGATTGTGCAATTTATTTCCAGAAAACTTGCCCCACAGGACTACCAGAGATGTTGTTATTTGTGGACATCAAATTGCGAAAGGCACTCTTATTGTGCCGCAAATATGTTGTGTTTTGTATGATGAACAGGTTTTTGTTTCTTTTTTGTTTATTCAAATTTTTAAGAGTTTTAGCTGTTTCCAAATGCCCAAGAATTAATTCCAGAACGGTTTTTGGACAGTCAAGGCCAATTAAAGAAGTGTGAAGAACTAATTCCTTTTTCAATAGGAAAAAGACAGTGTTTGGGCGAGTCACTGGCTAGGATGGAACTCTTTTTATTTGCTGCTAATTTATTCAATCACTTTGAGGCAACATTTAGTTTAAAAAAAATATTAAACATTTTTTTTAGATTACGCCCGTAGATCCGATGAAGCCACCTAGCACAGAAAAATTAATGGAATGACCGGTTGGTATGATAAATAATAATGCAATAACAGTAGAAAAGTTGTCTCAATTTGTGAGTCTCAAATTTTTTATTTTTTTTATTGTAGAATTTTGAAAACAAAAAGTTGGGGTTTGTAATATTAAGTAATATTACCACTCCTTTAGTAGGAGTCTAAATTTCACGAAAACAGTTTATTGCTAAAGGTGCGCTCACATAATCGAAAAATCGCGCACCCAGACCCACTCCCACACTTGTGTTGAAAATAAATTTCGAACTAGTCAAAAGTGACGAGTGTGGGTGCGGGTGTGGGATTTCAGTGTGAATTTCATTTTGCCGCAATTTGAATTGTCGCAATCTGATTTGCGGCAATCTGATTTTGCCGCAATTTGATTTGTCGCAATGTGATTTGCCGCATCTTACTCCTGCCCTTCAGTGTTCACATAAAAAGTGTAGGAGCGGGTCTGAGCGCTATTGTGAACGTGCCTTAACCAAAAAATCAATGAGGTCAAAGTATTGAGAAAAACTAAAATTCCTGATACGAAAACTTTGCTAAAACTTAAAATATTTCTAGTTCGACCAATAGACTATTTGTGCCGTGTTCAAGAAAGAAGGAAAGCGCTTTTTAATATATTTCAAGACAAGAAGTCAAGAATAAATTTACCGGCTGCTATACTTTTGTGATTGCTTTATCAATTGCCATAATAAAAAAAAATATTTTTACATTCAATGTTGCTATGGAAACGTTCAGAATTTAGAAATATTATAAATTTATGCTTGCTTAAACATGAGAAAATCGCATGTTTCTCCTAAATGGTCATCTAGGCTGGTCAAATTACTAGACCAATTGGTGATCTAACCTGATGGCTGCAAGTTAGTCTTATAAAGACAGAGAATGACTAACATTGGTCCTTCAACAGTTTTGCCAGCAATTGGTGGGAGTACAGCAGCAGCAGCAGATCCTTGGCATCTCTACTATTCGCCTTTGATATCTGAATTTATTGCTAGTCTCACTTATACTCTTTTTTGTAAGCCTTCTTTTTTTGATAAATATATACAAGTCCAAAGGGTCAAGAACCCGTTTTTTAATGAAATTTATTATTTTCAATTGTAATTAATAAAGCAGGGGCAATAGATGGTATTGCATTCCTAGTTAAGGGTCTAATGCCTGTAACAAAGAGTGGGTAATGTCATCAAAGGTCAAATATAGAGCCTATATGAGGGATGCTAGTCGTTCTTTTTAAAAGAATTAAAAAAATGATTTTGTATAAATAAATGGCAATCGGATAAAATCACATTTTCACGTAAAAATGGTAATAATGTCCTTTGTTAACCAAATGTTCTTTTTTCAATATTTCTCATTATCATCCCTGGGTTGTATACAAGGTAGGTTATGAAGCCATGGACATTTTCGAAACTCATTGCCCCATCGATTTGCCCAAGAAAATCGATGACAGTAATTAAGCTAGCTGGGAGCTTGTCAATAAAAACACAAATGGTTTAAATAGAAAGATGATCACTTTTCACTAAAAACAGCAAAAATTAAATACGGCCACAAATTTCAGGTAAAGAATTTGAACTAAATATTTTCATAAAGCGTCTGTATTTTTGTTGACTAACCCTCTATAAGTGCTTGCCAGTTTTGGCAAAAATGTTGCTAAAAATCTCTCATTTCAGCCAATTTGTTAGGAATATTTGGCGTTGCCGACTCTGCCTCAAAACTTTCTATAGCTTTGTTGGATGGCGGTAATTATTTGTTTACAGTCAACTCTCGTTAAACTGGCACCCCCTCAAGTTTGTTCTCGCCTAGGATCCGACACTTTTTTACCTCAATTTTCGAAGCTTTTTTGCCAGTTGTCTTCGTCCAGTCTAGTCCGAAATATCGTAAGAATACATTTTTCGAAATTTTATTAGTTTCGCTGTAGAGACCCGCGGGTACTCGATAAACCGCGGGTTTTAAAAAAGGGTACCACTTTTTAAAGGAACATGGTTTTTGCGCGCAGCGACATACGCAAAATTTGAATTGGCGGGGACACTTCTCTTCTCTTTCGAGTCGTTTCGAATGACCCGAAAGAGTACACTGATAGACGAAAGAGAAGTGTCCCGCCAATTCAAATTTTGCGTGTGCCGCTGCGCGCAAAAACCATGGCCCTTTAAAAACGGCGAAACTGGTGAAATTTTGTACAACAAGCAGAAAATCAGAATCCTAACGATATTTCGGACTAGACTGGCCGAAGACAACTGGCAAAAAGCTTCAAAAATTGAGGTAAAAAAGTGTCGGACCTTAGGCGGGAACGAACTTCAGTGGGTGCCGTTTAACGAGAGTTGACTGTGTTGAAATTTATTTTTCGAACTATTTTGTTATTAATTCAAGGGCTCAACTTCGTACTAATCTGTATATTTGGTGGTATAAATGGAGGTCATTTCAATCCAGGTTGTTTTGAGTAACATTTTTGCGTGCAAAAAATATTTCAGCCATAACATTTGCCACTTTGCTCACCTTTAACATGCGCCTTCTAATTGGCTTTTGCATGGTTTATTTATTTCACACACGGAGAATCCGCATTCTTTTCATTTAAGATTTTCGTTCAATTCTTCGGTGCATTCTTTGGATCTTTGCTGTCCAGATCTGTGCTTCCGTCCACCGTCTTTGTTGACAGCTTCATTGCCTTGGGTATTTTGAAAAGAAATATAGATGTGGGACTACAACACCAGTTCTCACGCATCGAAAAGCAAGATTATTTCAGTAGTTTTGCTGGTGGTGATGCTGCGTTTTCCAACAGATTTCAAGTGTGGTTTCTTTTTTCAATAACAATGAAATTTTCAGTATTTCCAGATTTTTCTGTTGGAGACTTTGATGTCGACTCTTGTAGTGTCTACATATATGCTCGGCTCAACTTTTGAGACTGTTCTCACAACAGCATCTAGTGTTGGCGCTTGTCGAGTAAGCGATTTTCAAAAACCTATACAATATTTTTTCTAAAAAATCACCGCTGGCTCATTTTCCAATCCTTCATGAAATATAAAAAGCGGAGTCGCTCGTGAGAGTTAAGAAAATGCAATATATGTGTGTACTGCGACTAATATTTGGGTGCTTTTATGAGGTTTTATGAAAAATGAGATTTGAGACAAATGGGACAATAAGTACGTCAACGCATATACACAGTCTACTCTCAATATAGTGTAGGTGCCAAAAGTTCGTTCCCGCCTAGGGTCTGACACTTTTTATCTCAATTTCTGAAAGCCTTCTGCCGGTCGTCTTCGGCTAGTCTAATCAGAAACATCGCAATGATTCCGATTCTGCCGACTGTTTTTGAAAATGGCAATAGTTTTGCCAAAGAGACCCGCGTCTCTCGATATAGCGTAGCCTTATTTTAAAAAATGGCTACACTATATCGAAAGGCGCGAGTCTCTTCGGCAAAACTATTGCCATTTACAAAACCGATTAGCAGAATCGGGATCATTGCGATGTTTCTGATAAGACTAGGCGAATCAGATTCCATAAAAGTTTTCAAAAATAGAGGTAAAAAAGTGTCGGACCACAGGCGGGAACGAACTTTTTGCACCTACACTGTCTACTCTATCGTGAGTAGACTGTATAGGCTGAATAAAACATATACCGTTTATTCTCTATTAGTCCCCATGGGCGATTATTTTATCAACCCCTAAAAATCGGAAATTTTGAGGTCGATTTTGAGATTTTGGGTACTCAACCAAAATCTGAAAATTGGAATCAGAAGAGCTCGTGCTAGTTAAAAAATGCAAAAAACAGATAAATAAAATGTTTGCTCTAGGCTGAGATATGAGGTCCGTAGGGTGGGTGATTATTAGAGAGTGGGGGTTTATTAGAGAATATACGGTAGCTAAATATAGGCTCTCCAAGTCGAGAAGGTATAAGAGCATGGTATATTTTTTAGAGGAAACACGATAATTTAACATGCTCATTCAGGCAGTTGTTTCACTTATTGGTCTGTACACAACTGGTCAAGGAGCTAACTTTGCCCGCCTTCTGGCCAACAATATAATCACCTCTATATTCGTGGTAGATGATAAAGCCTGGCGTCTGTTTTATCTTTCTGTTTTTGCAAGTTTTGCATCCTCCATTATTTCTGCCGGAATATGGTGGTCTGTCTTTGAGAGTCTCATTAGGGTTTAAATTTTTGTAACAAATTTAGGCTTGTAACTGCAACCTCTGCTGATTCCAATGAGAGGCAAACAGCTAAAAGAAATTTTGCAAACAAATAGCTCACTTAAAATTTTTTAAGTTATTGATTTACAAATTCACCAAGAATTTTTTTTGGCGACAGAAAACAAATTTGCCTGTTGTATGCAGGGTGTCCAATATAAAAGATGCGCCAGTTTTTAAATTCCCACATATCCGCTTTTTTGTTAGAAGTTTGAATTTTTCGTTCACAAATTGTTCGATCGAAATATTATATTTGTCTAATTTTCGGAATTTCACCACTTTGCAGAAGCCCTTGACAAAATTCTCCAAAAATATTCTTCATTGGACTTAGTTAGTTCTTATTGGACACCCTGTGTACAGAGTGTTTAAAAAGAGAATTGTAAAACAAGGAAATTTAATAAAATAATTATTTATTCCATTTTATTTTTACATCTAAACACAAAAGCCTTTTGATAGCAATAAATCACAAGCCCCAAAAATACGAAAAAAAGTTTTTTACAAAAGTAAATGCAAGGTAGACTGCAAATAAAAAGATCACTAGTACAAAAAGTAGAAAGTCCCAATCATGTTTCAACAAAAACCTCAAACAAATGTTGGATTCAGGCTTTTGTGGACTATAAAATTTGGCTGAGCGATGCCTCCCCACATGCTCAATAGCATGTAGAGCTCGTTGAAAAGCTGTTGATGGCCTGCTCTTAAATTCCTTTGACATTTCTTTGGCAGTTCTTGCATACCTGTAATCCATTCGACTAAATTTGTTAGCATTTAAGTGAATTTGCTTACTTAGGGTTGTTTAACAACTCTTTTAATTTGGCCATTAAAGTTTGTTCTGTAACTTCTGTCTTTTCTAGTTTTAAGCCTAGACCTTTTCGCTCCACCTTTTCAATATTCTCCCTATTTACTCCGTATAGAGAATTCCTAAACAGTCTACAATTTAGTTAAGAATATACAAGGTGAGTCAAAAAAAGTTCGAACCTTATTTGAATTGGCTATACACATACCTGCACGGGCGCCGGCGCCGGCTAAAATATCTTAACACTCGGGCGCCGGCGCCGGCGCCAGCGCCGGCGCCCGGCGCCACATCAGCTGCGGCGCCGGCGCCGGCGCCTGAATGTCAAGATTTCAGCTGTCTTTTCAGCTGTCTATATATACAAATTGTAGGCATACCCATCTTTGACAAAAATAGCCAATGATTTATTAGCTATTCCCGCAAGTACTGCAGCTGCTGAGCGTATGTTCAGCATAACAGCTATGTTGACAGCCGGCAGAAAAAGCTCCACTGGCCCAGTAGTTTTAAAAATCAAAGCAATGCTTGTTTATAACCGCAACATGATAAATTTTAATTACTCATAATTGTTGCTATTCCTAATACAAAAAATTTCTATTTAAAAACATAAAATGTTAGATTAGTCTTTGTTACATTCTATTATTTTATTTACAAAAATGGCTTGATGCCGGCGCCTGGCGCCGTATTTCCTCTTTTAGGCGTCGGCGCCGGCGCCGGCGCCGACGCCCGGCGCCGAATCGATTGCGGCGCCGGCGCCGACGCCGGCGCCCGGCGCCGATTTTTAGTAGACCCGGCGCCTGGGTCGGCGCCCGGCGCCGATTTTTCTCAGCGTGCAGGTATGCTATACAGTTAAAACTAGTTATAACAAACTCTATATAACGAATTTTTGAGGTTGGAAGTTCGTTCCCTCCTTGGGTCCGACACTTTTTTCAACTTCATTTTTTAAAGCTTTTTCCAGTTCTGTTTTGACAGTCTTATTCAAAATATCGCAAGGATTCCGCTTTTGCCGGTCGTTTTTCGAAAATCCAAAATATTTTTCTCTAAGAAAGCAAAAACTCGAAATAACGAAACTCGGTCTAACGAAAATCTTGTTTTTTCATCAAGTTTTTGCTTTTTGAGAAAAAAATTCTGGATTTACAAAAAATGATCGGCGAAATTGGAATCCTTGCAACAATCGGATCAGACTGTCAAAACAGAAAAAAGCAAAAGCTTAAAAAATGGGTGTAAAAAAGGTATCAAAGCTGGTAACTTGGCCGGTCCCAACTGTAATTGAAATCACGGCCAAAATAGTGATTACGCCCAGTAAGTTACTGATTTCCCCAGTAAATACTTAAACAAGAGTATTTTTCGGTCTTTTTTTAATCGTAAAATTTATTATTTTGGATCAGCATGTATCTCCGCGTTTCTAGTTTCTAATGAGCTATCAACTAACGCGATGTTTATATAATCGAATTTTCCTCAATTTGTTTCTGAACACACTGAGCCAGTTGATAGCTCATTTGAAACTAGAAATTCAGAACTGCATGTTGATCAAAAAATAAATTTTACGATTGCAAAAACATCGAGAAATACTCTTGTTTATGTATTTACTGTGGAAATCAGTAATTTACTGGGGAAATCAGTATTTCGGTGGGTAATTTTTCGGTTTAGAGGCGCACCCTAAAGTTTGTCAACTTTCGCAGGATAATTTGCACGATTTGCACGTCAATTTTTAATCGATAATTTACGATAAAATATTTTTGCACGATAGTTCCAACAAAAAATTGACGAAATTTAGGGTGCGCCCCTAAACCGAATAAGTACCGCCAATGATTGAAATTTTGTTAAAAAAGGCAGACTTTTTGCGACTCGCCTTATAATTGATCATATCCCCGATTAAAAAAGTCACCTAAAATAGCAACTCCATGAGCCACCGCTTCCATAACGCTGTTCATACCTCCGTTAGTTATAAATAATCTTGTCCTTCGGTTGGCTATATTTGTAAAAACAGTTGGATTTGCTTGAACTATAATTTCGAAAATATGTATCAAACCTAGTAGCTCATTTTGAGGAATAAAAGTGGTGATATTAATATGGCTGGGAATTGTTTCTAAGTCGTCTATTCCGGGTAGGGCAAGCTTTCCTCCAATCCTCCAGAATATTCTGTAGTCTTTCAGCTTGGAGAACACATTTAACATTGTCTTCACAAGTACAGCTGGCATTTTAGAAGTATCAACTTGAGTTCCCAAAGAAACTATTATGAGCCCTTCTTTGGCTTCTGCAATAGAACTGTTCCATGGCTAAATTTTCAAATAAGCTCTAACAAAATAGATTTTAAAAGATGTTACATAAAAGAGTGGTTTGACTTCATCAATATGTATCCCTCCAACACAATGCACCTAGAAGAAATTTTTGATAGCTGGAGAAAGAATAACTAAAATTTGTAAATAATTACATATGATGGAAGGCTCAAGGATGGCTCTTCTAGCAGAAGGTCTGTGTTAAGCAAGTATAGCTCTGCACTCTGTTTTATCTGAATTAATGCAAAATTTATATTAAAAAACAATTTTCGGTGCTAGTATAGAATGCCACTCCCTTAAATTTGACTTCCCCAAAATCGCTGTAACTACCGTTTTTAGCCCTTAGGCTCAGGGTAGGCCAGAGTGTGCAAATTGTGGTTAATAAATACTTTACCCGACTTTTCCTGGGTTTGGGACATGTATTTGGGTACTCTTTCTCATGGGTTTATAACAGGGCTCGGAAACGTCCTTTATTTAAAGATTTGTCCTTTATTTGAGATCCGAAATCTTTAGAATTTTTGAGACTTTAGGTCAAAATCTTTATTTTGTTGCTCAAAAATCAATAAGCACTGGATAAAATGGCACTTTTGACCAACTGTCCTTTATTTTACTGAAATGTTCTTTATTTGAAAATTTTGATTTCTGAGCCTTGGTTTATAAGGATAAATTTGGGTTGGGGGTATTGTATACTAGGGTCCAATTTCGAATTTTTCAATCCTAAAAACTAGGGTTGGACGCGGTCGGGTACCCGAACCGGGAACCGAACCGAACCGGAGCTATTTTGGCAAAATTACCCGAACGAGAACCGGGTGTGCAGGAACCGGAAGAACCGAGAACCGGGTCCAGGAACCGACCGGTTCCGGTTCCAAATAAGCATTGGATAGAATTGCTAATTTGAAAGTTTAATTTAAGTTTGAAGTTTAAACTTTGAAAATTTCATTGAAGTTTGTAAGTCGAAAATTGTCTCGACAGGATCGTATTGTAAAATGGCGCACAGTTGTTGCTAGGGTTGTGAAACGAGCATGTGCTCGAGCAGATTGGTCAATTTCGAGCATTTAGCTCGGCCACAGTCAACCCTTGAAATAGAAACCAGTTTAATTGTACAGTTAACTGTACGGCCACAGTTAACGGTCAAAATATGTCGAGCATATTTCGAATACGCTCGAAAAAAACGCAAATGCTCGAGTATATGCTTCAAACCAATCTGCTCGAGCATGTTTACAACCCTAGTTATTTCTAAGTCATTTCTAAGTGTAGATTGTTGCTAGCAGGTTGCTAGCAGTGTTGTTATGATTAATTTGCCACTTTTTGTGTTCAGTAAACCGTATCTCGGTTGGTAATTTCATTGGAAATTTCACCAGAAATCAGGGGGGGGGGTAAGGAACACACCCTTATTCAGGGCTCGTAATGAAAAATTTTGAAAAAAGGACATTTGGGTAAAAAAAGATTTATTTCATTTTATCCAATGCTTAATGCTATTTTGAAGCGAAAAAAAAAGATTTTGACTAAAAACTTCAAAAATAAAAACGATTTTGGGTCCCGAAAAAAGGACAAATCTTTTTAAAAAGACGGTAACCAACCTTGCCCTTATTCCATTGAAGGATAGGGACAGGTTTCAAACTCACAATAAGGGTCTGAATTTTTTCTCATTGGTCTCCCTCGACCTTCACGGATCTTGTACAAAAACCATGTCTATAACGGCACCTCCTGATAACGGCACCTCTCTATAACGGCACCCTGAGGCCGGTCCACAGGGGTGCCAATATAGAGAGGTTTGACTGTATCTCAAATTCAAGGATCTTGATAGGTTCCAAAGCTTCCAAAGTTAAGTTGCCATTACCCGCATACCCGGTCGGGTACCCGACCGGTAAAATGCTACCCGAACCGAGAACCGGGTCCGTGAAAACCCGGGTACCCGGGAACCGGGTTGAGCCAAATTACCCGACCGCGTCCAACCCTACTAAAAACATTCTAAGTAGAGTTTTCTTCATGTTTGTTGGCTGTCCGAAATCTTGTGTAGGATGGGGTGGGCAAGCCACATGAAAATTATAGAAAAGTTGGCGCTAGCTTCATACACTCCTCCTCCGAAATAGCTAGTGAAGAATATGTTTACCTGCTTTTATTGCAGGAAACATGGTAGTCAATACCTGTTATTTTGTGTACCCAGATATTTTAGTCATTTTTCACTCACTTGATTTACATCCGGAAATTTTCTTTTAAATTTCCTGCGGATTTCATAGTCTTCCGAGAATATTTTGTCGATAGCTGCATCCAGACGTAAGTATCTAGCAGATAGCAGTTCACTAACATAGGGTATGCTGCTCTGGACAAGCAGCTCGCTGGTCAGTGATAACCCTTTAGTAATTCTGGCAAAAATACGGCTGGCTAAAGAAAGAGATGGAGAAGAGTCAGTCAATTGCCATGGTGTGTTTGAAGCTACTATTGTCTCTTGAGTGAAGCCTTTCAGGTCAAAGTAAATAAACGGAATGCCTAGGGCATGCACTTAAAACAGGGAAGATAAAAAATCTCAAGTTCGAAAAATTACCAATAGCTAGCTGGCAGGGATTGCCGGCATAAACAATTGCTACATCGATCTGGTCTTTGGATAGAAGTCCCATCAAGTTACTGTTTAGCATCTAAACTGGTCTGATAATTGCAGTTTGCTTTTAGTCTCGGCCATAATGGAGTCAGGAAGTCGGGTGTCGAAGTCAGACTTAGGAAATCAAATGTCAAAAAAAAGAGGTTTACGGTATTTGTAGGTGTTTGAACATTTTTTTCATGCTCTTGAGAAAAATACCGTATTCTCTCTAAAGAGCGGCATCCTTAATTCAAAATCGTGTTTTGGCACTGTGTTTTGACCTAATTTGTGGTAACTGCTTTTAGGCAAGCTACTATTCAAAATATAGCGCATCTCACTGGCTACAAAATGACTAGTAAATTGCCTGAGAGAAGTCTCCAAAAATGGGCCAAAATCACAATGCCAAGATTACGATTCTGAACGAAAGGAGGGCCTATAATTAGAGAAAATGCGATACTTTACGAAATTTTTAATAATCTGCAGCTAAACACTATCACAAACGAAAGTTTTATAAATCTTCACTACCTTCATTTCCCCTTTCCTAACAGAATATCAGATTTTCAATTTATACTTTTACAGTTCAAACCTTGTCACAGGAGTAGTTGTGAGCAGTCCAATATGGATACTCAAAAGCTTGTGTATCATAATTCTCCCTCCAAGAAACAACGCCCCCAACTGTTTGCAAGGGCTCATACAAGCTCCTATACGAAAATTATTTTTTAACAGAGATAGCATAAATGTTACTTTGGTAGCAGGTCTTTTAGCAATTTTTCGCGTACAAGGTGTAAACGTGGCTGTACTGCAAAAAAAATTTTTTTTCAAAACTATCATCAGCCAACTACCTAGCCTTGGCTCTTCTGGAATTAGTATTGCTTTGACTGTAGTCACAGTCTTTTGGTGTCTCAAAGCCAACTGCTGAGCCAGAAATTCAAAAGTGGAGCGCTCAAATTGGTTTGTGCCAATCAGGAACAACAAAATATTCATAGAACCGCAAAATCGGAACAGTAATGCAAGCGAAAACAATGTCGAAATGCTAATGAACATTTTTCTCGAAGCAAATAGAAAATTAAACAGGTAAGAAACTCAACGCAAAACTTTTATTTGCTTATTGAAAAGACAAGACTTATTTTTCTCGCTCATTTCCCTGTTTTCCACAGTCGGCCAATGGACAAGAGGGTAAACAACAAGTAAAAGAAAAGAAGAAAACTAAAATTCGGCAGTCTATTGTTCTGCAAGGCTCTGTGGTCACGACCTGTCACAAGATAGAGTAAAACTTAAAAATGAAAGCTTACTCAATAGAAGTTTTGTGCTATAACTTTTGCATGATATTTTACATTTTGTGATATTGTACAAAAATATATATGCAAATGAAATGGCAAAATGGAAAAAATAATAAACAGTGAAAAGAAAAAAATATAACAAGGCGAAATCGAAGTCGAGACCCTCGACCACTGAACTCTAAAGCGTGAAAATTGAAGGGCACCCCCCCCCTCCAAAGAGTATTTTTCTCTAAGCGTACTATTTCGGGTTCCCTTGATTTTTTTAAAGTTTTTCTGCAATGTGAAGCGCGCTAACTTAGGCTTAGGCAAAAATGAAAAAAATTGGCTTAGAGAAAAATACTCTTGGGGGTTCACGTCATATGATGTCACTCTAAAGCGCTAGACTGCGGAAGTACACATTTGAACGGTTGAATCCCTGATACATACTCAAATTTTAAAACGAATTGTTGCCTAAAAAATAGAGCCCAGGAAAATTTTCATATTAATGTCAAAAATTATTTTCAATGTTCGAAGAAAGAAGGTTTCCCTAGATCGCTACGACACTAACATGGGCTCCCTTCTTGGAAAAAGCACATAGAGCCTTTGACCCTAAACTGTAGTGAGGTGCTGGTTATACCGAATTTTTTGATTAAAAGTTGTAAAGTTTACAATGCTGTCTTTTAAAAATATTTTTTAGCCAAATTGGTCAATTAATCTTTATTGTAAAAAATATAAGCGAAATACATAGTATTGCACATAAGAAAAAGTGATGAAATTACAGAAAAGGCATACAGCACCCGCTAACTAAACATACATATACCTAAAACACCATAAATCCAAACGAGAAACCAAGAAGCTTTAGAACTTGAAGGAAGCAAAATGAAGGGCTATTTTAGGCAGTTTGATAAAGGCAGGCACCCAGCTTGCCAATCTGTTCCAGCCAAGAATAAAAGAGTTGATTTGACACTTCGCATGTTTGCAGGCACCAAACCTTCAAAAAATGCTCTATAATATTCATATTAAATCCCAAAAATTACTAACCATTGACGTCTCTGAACTTATACTCAGAGGCTAAATCAGCAGTGATCCAAATTCTGCCTGATTTTTTCAGCTTGTTTTTGTCACAAGCCAGCCCCACCACAGATTTCCCCACAAACTCAGGGGTCTCAGCAGTTTTCCACATTGTGTCCAGAGTTGCCTGCAATTTTTAACATTGTAAGTGATTTTAACGAATCGAAGAAGTGTAGAGAAAAAAGATTAAAAAAAAAAGCCGGCCTTTAGACCGGATTCACCGCATGTTAAATCGGGCATGGATTGTATTCTCTAATACAGACTCTTCCATAAGTTATCGTTTTATGTTTGTGGTATTGTGTTATTTATCTATGTTTTCGACAAAAGTATCTAGCTCAATCAAAATGCATGTCATGCGCTGAAATTTAAACATATTTTCAGCTACATTTTGGTATAAAAAATGCTTGAAATTGGACAG
Source organism: Ditylenchus dipsaci (assembly GCA_004194705.1). NCBI lineage: Eukaryota > Metazoa > Nematoda > Chromadorea > Rhabditida > Anguinidae > Ditylenchus > Ditylenchus dipsaci. The sequence goes on along the minus strand of SADC01000125.1, from coordinate 80,677 downwards.
CAAACACAAAATTGTCACTTTTATGGACGGGCTCTATTAAAAAAATATATTGGGTTTCAAGTTTAATTTTTTTACAATTATTTATAAAAAAAACCTGTGGAAGACCAGTCATTTTTTCGATCAAATCAGTCTCGTGCATGTTGGTACCCAATTCAGTTTTGACCACACCTGGCCATACAGACACCACCGTCACCTTAGATTCCTTAAGTTCTAAACCCATGTCTGCCGTCAGTCTGTCCACCTAGAGGTAGCAAAATTAGATTTTTTGATGAAAATTACAAATGAATAGTCTAACCGCAGCTTTGCCTACTCCATAGGGCACATTGAAAAAGTATTGTAGTCCACCGGCTGAACTCACATTAACAATCAGCCCGTTGTTCTTCTTGGCCATCATGCGGGCCGCATATACAGAGCAGAAGTAGTAGTTGCGAAGACCAACGTCGTTGACTTCATCCTATAATTAATAAACTCTTTTGTGGAATTCTTTATAAATTTAGCTAGCATTGAAATATGGCTGAAATTTAAAACAGCCGTCAGAACATATAACTCTCCCGGCAAAATATGTATATCTCCCTATCCTACAACGACTAAGACTACAGTAGTCGGGCTACACAGACTTAGTTATATCGATTGGCCATAAAGTGTTTGATCACTGGAAGTAGGGTCAAGTAAATTAGCAGTCGATGTCAAAAGTAGCCGTGGAAGCTCCCCCCCCCTTTAAAAAAAGGCGGGTTGTTTTTTACCTATCCATAAGGTGAAGCTATTTTCAATCGATGGAAAAATTCTTGGGCACTCCAGTGATCTATAATTTTTTATATATGACATAAATAAGCATAGGTTACAAGAAAGAGTACAAAGTTGAGAAAATGTGAGAGGAACCCCCAAAAATCTGATTATTTTCCAATTTTTTGTCTCGACAAGAAAATTGTCGATTTTGCCTTTCGACGTGTTTGTTCTTGACTCGTTTCTATAAAAGTCACCCTTAATCAAATTCACCCTTAATTGGACATTTTGAGCAAAACAAAATTTGAATTTTGTCGGGAGATTTACATATTCTCCGCAAAATTTAAATTCGACGAAACAAAAATAAATTTGATGCGAGATTTACACTTTTAGCCTTGAAAAAGTATATAACTTTTGTTTAAAAATAGCAATCTTATAAGATGCAAAGAAATGAAACTAAACCACATTTTTCTCTTTCTCGGAAAATGAGATAACAGATTACGCCTGTTTAAAAAAAGTTAATGTAAAAAAGCACTTACCAAATATTCAGGAGCACATTCATAGAATTTCTTGCCCACATTGTTGGCCATGCTCTAAGAATCAGTCAAAATAATTATCAGAAAAAACAATAAAGTAAAAAGAAAGCTCACAGAAGCTCCAGAAAAAGCATTATTGACGAGAATGTCCAGCTTTCCTTGATTGTCCGCTTCAATTTTGTTAAATAAACTGCGCACATCTTCAGAATTGGCATGGTCACAGAAGACGACCACTGATTCTCCACCCTTCTTGGCAATTTCTAAAAGTATTTTTTCTTGCACTTTTACTCGTGTTTTCAACTTTTTTTATTGTTAGCATAAACAAACAAATAAATAATAGCAGCTGCAACTGACACACATTGAATATGTCAGCTAAAATTGCCTCAAACAATAAAGGCCGAAAAATATGGCACAAAAAAGTATTTTAGTTGTTGAACTTACTAACTCATTTTGTCTCACTAATTGAAAAAAAAGATAAATAAAGACAAACCTTGTGCAGTCTGTTCCAGTGTAGGCAGTTTAGGGTCATTAGCACTGAAATAAATGGCTTATTATTAATTCATTTTGATTGGTTTGCATTTTTATTAGTTATTACCTGAGTGAAGCAGATGGCCTACGGCCAGTCATGTAAACACAAGCACCTGCCTCAGCCAACTGTAGGGCAATCCCTCGACCAATTCCTCTAGAGGCTCCAGTTACCAGAGCTATTGACCGTGAAGTGGTCTGGAACGCGTGATTTGGTCCACTCTTGAAGACATTTGCAAAGCTGGTTAATAGTTCTTTAATCGAAAGAACTGTTTTGATTGAGGGTATTTGGAAAAACATATATCAAGACAAATATAAGATACTGGTTGCAACTAAATATGCGCCAAGTCTTTGATAATAATTACATTCAAAAGTGGTGTTTTGTGATGATTTGAAATTAAATGACAAATTTGTTTTTAATAGAAACCCAAATCCATTTTATAGAAAACCCTTTTTTAAATTTGAGAGGTTTAAAAATAGATCCTCCTTCAACAGAGCCCCCTTCCATTTCAGGCTCAAATTGCCTTTATGTAAAAGACTCGAAATTTTTGTTTACTTGAAAAATTGCCTTAAAGCTGAGTTATATATAATAAGTTTATATTATTTGCTTTTATCTTTTTGCTTTTCGTATTTTTCTTGCGCATTCATTGGATTTTTGCAAAAAAGACATGTTAACGAGATTGTATAAGTAAAGACGAAAAAAATTACAGAACTTTACAAAAATTGCAAAAATTAACTAAAAGCTGGCTTCCTACAAACTAGCAGACAGATAAAATTTATTTGGTTTGATTATTCACTGCTGTAGTTAATGTTTGTGACAATAATTAGAAAAAAAAAAGCGAAACATGTTCAAAAAAAATTAAATTTTGTTTTGAGAAATGTTAAAGTTCCGGTTTTTTGAGTTTTTACTTTCGCTAATCAATCAATCATATTACCGTAGAACCCCTGACAATCCGGCCCCCTCGAATTCGGGCACTTATATCTCAGCTTAGACAAAACATTGTCTAAACCTGTCTATTGTATTTTCTGGCGCCAGTAGCCAACAAACACCCTCCCCCTTATTAGATTCTTTAATTATTAGACTACTAAATTACCATTTGACTACTTAACTTCCATTGGACTACTAAAGTGCAATTAACGCAAAATCTCGAGATGGACCTAAAATTTTCCAAATTTTAAGAGGTTTGAAAATAATCCGGCCTAACTAATAGAGGTTATACGGTATTCAATTTTGAAATGATACTAAAAAACAACTTTGTGGTGCTAAATTTTATTTTCTTCGCAATCAAGAACCATTATGGCTCGTTCAGGAAGTCGGAGTTGGAGTTGGCGTTGGAGTTGGAGTATTTAGCGTCGTGGACACCCTTCACTCCAACTCCAACTCCGACTTCCTTCCAAAAATCAAAATTAAAAGATTCAATGCCTACTTCAGTGCGCTTTTTCGCTAAATAGCGTAACTAAATCTCAGCCCAATCCTTGTTTTTGCCCCATTTTTTGATATTAAAAGTACAAATTGAGAGATTTCTATTTTTATTTTGTGTTATATACAGCAATAACAAAATAATATTTTTCAAAAAGCATCCACGTTGCTGGAGTCTACACTTTTGACCCAGTGCAGGATTAGGCGCTTCAATGACCTTGTCAATCATATAAAAGTTTTCATTTGCTTATTTCCCGCCTAACTGAGTCAACCCTGCTAACAAGTTATTTAAAATTCCGAGAATTTTTCGAGAAACTAAGAGGAAAGTAACAAAACAGCATTTTTTCACATTTTCAAGCACTTTTTTTGCTGTTTTGTCAGAAGAACTACGTCGCGAGTTATCCTTTCTGTAATTTTTTCAACAGCATATCATTAAACCTATCATTATTGTTCTTAAATTCTGTGAAAACGAGTTTGTCGGTATCAAACCTTCAATTATCGCACGTTTTCTTGTGCAAATTTCTTTCTTTTTTCCTTTTAATTGTGGGTCAGCCATTTTCTATGTAATGGTATTTATGTAAATATGAAAAAACAAAAAGGCAGCGCTTGTAATTTTTACAATCTTTTGTTTTTGTAAGAAGACAAAGGTGATCTAGACCGGTGCTTGTTTATCTGAAATATTTATTTAACACCTGACTGGCTAAGCATGTCAATCGCTACTAGTTTGGGAAATAGATCCGTTGAAAGGACCTAGTTGGCACATGAACTTCATTCGGATTATTAATATTCCTGATTATACAAACTCACAATAACATAAAACTAGAATTGTTGGTGTTTTTCAATTGCATGCGCACAAATTAAATATATTTTTCAAAATCACTGCGGATTTACCAGAAAAATGAAAAAAAAAGATTCACTGTGAGTATAGTCGAATGCAGTGGTGCATAACGCATAACGGCTTTTGCTCTCCAAGACAGAGCCAGAGCGAAATTTTGAAAAAGTCGAAGCCTGAACCAGAGCGAAAATTGAAAAAACTTATAGATAGAGCCAGAGCGAAAATTTGGAAAACTCAGAGCAAAAGCCAGAGCCAAGGAAGAGCGATCCTACACCGCTGGTCGAATAGTCAAATTAGCAAACCCCTTTTTGGCCATCCGACAGTAGGGAGGAAATCTATCAATTGGGAAAATATTTTTTGCCTTCCCTGTTTTAGCTTTTATCCTTTTCGCTCTGGCCTCAGTTATCTTCTCTTTTTGTTTTTATCTTCAGCATCAGGTTGACCGAAGGCTGGAAACGAGAACAAAAAGAGAAAATACCTGAGTCCAGAGCTCAAAAATGACAGCAAAGAATTCTTGAAAGTAATTCATGAACAAATTTTTCAAATATAAACAATCCGATTTTTTCACTTTCGGCTTTTTCCAATGCATGTATGTTTATGTTTTACTCTTTGCTCATGAATTTTTTAGGAATGCCCTCTTAATAATTATTTTTCTTTTAATTGGTCACTCATCTGTAAAATGATGTGTAGTTCAATTTAGCTCTGAATCATATTTTCTAATTCTCGTTTTTTAGTTTTTTATTTAGCTAGTTTTGTGTGTCGGATTGTCTGTTCTAGCTTCTAAAAATACAAATTTTTGTAATTGAAGTTTTTGAAGGTCTTTTTAATTAGACTCTTTCTTGAAAGGTGTGCAATTTATGTTGTAGTTCCTCAAATTTAATATATCTTCGTTATTCTGTTATTTAATTTTCTTTATATAAAAAAGGTTGAGTGTAATTCATGCGGTACTAAATACAAAAAAAACATACAGTTAATTGAGTTTTTCTGCCTTAGAATTTTGACTCATGAGCTATAAGATTTTTACAACTAAAATCTCACCGATTCCTCTTTTCAGATTTTCGTTCAGCACCCGAAATTTATGAGACCCTAATTTTCACTATTTGAGAATTGAAGAATTGAAAAACGGACCGGTCCGTTTGTTTATTATTTGGAACTTTTATAGTCCCCCACAATGACCCAAAATCCCTTCGCAAACTCATTTTTTCTGCTCAACACGTTGAAAGAAACACTTCTAAATTCTGAATGAAAAAATTTGAATTTTGTCAAAAAGATTTGCTTACCACCCTTTGAGGATAGATAGTCTTTTCGGGTATTTTACACCAAATTGAAGCCTTTTTAGGTCGAACTAAGGTGAAAATAATAGATTTTGAACAGGCTTTTACTTTCTGTGGTTACTGCATGGAAAAAATTCTGGTACGCATATGTTTTATGCATGCATAGTCACGATTGTGTCTCAGGTATGTGTGTGTGCGCATCTTGACCTCAGGCCAAAAAGCTCCCTGCGCCCCTTCGGGGACTTAGGGGGCTTGATTGGTTAGAGATGCGCGCACAGACTCACCTGAGACAGAATTTCGATCAAGACTTTCAATTAAAAATGCATTTAGAGAGTCTTTTTGCCCAGCTCCAGCATGAAAAATATGATAAATCACCAAAAATGACCCTGAAATACTAGAAAAAGACTACCTATCCCCAGGGGTGCGAGGCAATTTGTAGTTGAAAAATTTCAAATTTTTTTTTATAAAGTGTTTGAATATGCTTTTTATCGTGTTGAGCAGAAAAAATGACTTCAAGTTATTTTGGAAACTCCAAAACCCGAAACTCCGAGTATATTAAAATAAAAACTCCGAGTATAGGGGGGGGGGTGTTGCAACTATAAAAGCTCCCTCTTTGCTGATTTTTCTTGATCACTCACTGAAACTGTAAAAGCTGAATACAATTATTGAATGAGAAAGATACTGATTTTAAGCACACAAAAGAACGCCGCGGATTAAAATTTTAAGCACATAATCTCATAATGCAAGTCTTTATCTGTAGTTTTCAAAATTGTTTTCACTTTTTCAATCTTCACATTCTTTTTATTATTAAAATATAAATTGAAACACCAAAGTCGTTTTTGTCCCTGGTCTTCGGTATCTTCTGTTTTTTCCTTTTTTTCAGCTCTCGGTTGGATTAAGCTCACTAAAATTTCGTGATTACACGATTTTGTAGTTCTTAGTTTTAGTCGGACAATGTCGAAACATTTGCGACTTTTTATTAAGAAACCTGAGAAACATCGATAATAAAAACAACGATCAAAATGGTTTAAGTGAAGCTTATTTGCTCATTTCATATCGTTTTTTTAAGCATGCTATCTTAAATGTCCACTGTTGTTGGCTATAAGATTCAGCTATAAGGTTTTCCACTGTTGTCAGCTATAAGATTTATTTTGAATAAGTTTCTTTAGCAATGTAAATTGAAAAAAATTAATTAGATTAAGTTGGTTTCTTGGCCTCATATATTCACTCAAGTAATAAATGACAACATTCTTTGCTTGATTGCGTGCAAATAGGTTGTGCAATTAACGCTGAACTTTTAGAACAAAATATGCTCGACATTTTTGCCTTCAATACTTATGCTTGGTTAAAAAACAACTTAGTTCTGGGCTAATAAGCGAAAAATACTGAAATAAACAAAATTAGTTTTATTACGCTTTGATGGCCAAAAACATTATTCTCTTATTTTTACAATTCTTAAAAAATAAATATTTTTTAAAATTTTTAAAACAGAGCAAAGAAATGACTTATCTCTGTATTAACGGGGGGGGAGCCTTTAAGCTTTGAACATTCGGAAAGGATAAGAGTGCGCCAAATCACTTTGCGACAATTCAATTTGCGCAAAAGTAATTCCTTATATTCGGCAAATACTTGCCGAATGATTTGCCACACTCTTCTCCTATCCGAACATTCGGTGGCTTAGTGGATAAGCGATTGTGCTTTTTGGACCGAATTCGTGCACAGGCTCGATCCCGCATGTTTTTTGCTTGTTTGACCAATATTCCGAAATAATTCGTTTTTTAGCGCCACATTTGGAATCAGCAACCTCAATTACATTTAGACACTGGTCACACAAGCCGAAACAAATAGCGTTCCGCCACTTGAGATCGAACCTGTTTACGATCTTGAGCCACATAGCTCGAATGTATATTAACTGCGCCACCGAAGCCTTTTTCTCAAAGCAAAACGACTTCCTCTTTTAGGCAGACACTCTCTAATGAACGGGCTCCTCGACTTTAAAAACTTATACTTCCCTGAGCAGATATTTTTTAGAGCTATCTATTGCGTTTTCTTAACTTTCAAGAGCTCTACCAATTCTATTTTGTATATTTTCGTAAAATTTTGAGATCGTACTAAATTTTTCCTGTTTTGGAAAATTTGAAAAAAATGCCGGTCTGTTCAATACAGAAAGTAAAGTTAGCCCAAAATTAAAGATGTAATTTTTTTCAAAAACGACGTAAATTTTAAAATTCCCTACGATTTTTTTGCCAATTTACATAATCCATAAGCTAGTTAGGGACTTTACTTTCAAGTGTAAACAAAATATGCAGTTTTCCGCAACTATTTTTCTGAGCTAAAACATGCTAAAAAGTGGAAAACTAGAAAATATGACGCTCTTTTGGCAAGCATGCAAAGTGCCTTTTCTCACGCTTTTTTCTGTTCTATGAGGATTTTGCTCTTAAGCTTGTTGGCTTACAAACAAGACTTTGGAAGAATTTTTTAAGGGGTGAATGACACCCAACTTCCTAGCTTGCAAACTCACCAGAACACAAATAGTCATCCTATCCTTTAGTTCCAATAATTAAATGTCACTTTTGTTTGCAAGTTGTAACCTTTCAACACAGGAGTTTTTGCATTTTTCATTCCACTTTGGTACTCTTAAAGATTAAAGAATTCCAGATTTAAAACTTCTAAATACGCTTTTGTTTTATATATGATTCCATATCAACATTTTAGTGTGCCGTGCTAACCGAAAAAGGGTGTATTAGGTCAATTTATAAATAACTCATACTTTAAGTAAAAAAAGACTTTTCATTTGAGAAATCTTATTAGACCAGAATTTTTTTGGGTTCAGATTGTGCCGAGAATCTTCAGGTTTTTAAATGGCTGCAACTTTTTTAAAGAGCGATGTTCAAAATTCGGTTTTTCAAGGATCGATTTTTTCCGCCGACAATTATTTTGGTGTATACCGTATATCTTCTATTAAAAGCCCATGGGCTTTTATTTTTCAACCCTCCTCGGGACATGGGCGTTTATTAGAAGGTGGGCTTTTATTTTTCAACCTCCTCGGGACATGGGCGTTTATTAGAAGGTGGGCTCTTATTTTTCAACACCCCTCGGGACATGGGCGTTTATTAGAAGGTGGGCGTTCATTAGAAGGTGGGTTTTTATTAGAAGATATACGGTAATGTGGAAAACACGATTTATGTTTAATCCTCACTATGGTTGGGACTTGCCTATCTGGAGGCCATCCACTGACCAGAGCACAAACTACATAGAGGACCAAGTAAAAATCGTGTTTCTCACATCATATATCATATCATATTTTTTGACTGGAAAATTGGTATTTTGCAAGCTTAAGTTAATTTTCTTTTTCTTTTCAACCTCTTTATTTTTTAAACAATTGATATTACTATGTATCGCCCTGACGAAAAACACATCAGATCGTGATTTCGAAATACTTTTTTCGAAAAAATTTGCCTTGGTCCAATTTAGGGTCGTCTTGGTTGTTTTCGGAACTATTTTAGAACATACGTTTTACCGGTCCTCTAGTGGACATGATTATACGCAATTTTATACTGAAAATGACGGCAGAAAGTAGACCTACTTTTTGAGTATAAAGTTGTATATGACCATACCTCCAAAATTTGCGGAAAAAAATTCTAAAATACCCTTGAAAATTTTGGATTTGAGTATAAAATTATATACAATCATGTTTGCTAGATGACCGATAAAAACGTAAGTTCTGAAACGATTCCGAAAACTACCAAGACGACCATAAAATGGACCAAGGTGAATTTTTTCGAAAATTTTTTTTTCGAAATCCCGATCTGATGTGTTTCTTGTCGGGTGGATTCATGGTAATATCGATTGGTGTGAAAAAATAAGAAGCTGAAAAGAAAAATAAAATCAACAAGGAGCATGCCCGTGCGTTTCAAAAGATTAGGGGGGGGGACCAGCAAATTTTCTGAACCGTCCCATTTTCATTCGTTTCGCGTTCAATCTGATATCGATCACCGAATACTAACTTTAAAGTTAGGCAGAAAACTTAAAAAATCTGGATGAGGACGCATGTAAATTTTGATCGAGAAAGAAAAAAGTGCTGGTCCCCGCCTTTTCTCTGTGTAACTCACGGGCATGCTCCTTTAAGCTTGCAGAATGTCATTTTCTAGTCAAAATATCCCCGCCGATCTTTAAAGTCTGTCCTCCTTTTAAAAAGGAAGGTTTTTTTTTAAATTCATGCTGTTCAAGATTTTTTAATCATTTAATTTGATTTTTTATTCAAGCTCTTTTGTCTACGAGACCGAAATCTCAAAAAAAACAAATTCTTATTGGTATGTAAAAAACAAGCTCGCAAGGTTTACTTATTAGTCGTTTTATTAAAATAGGTATTGTTCAATATAATCATCCTGTAAAATCTTAAAAATTTTCGACATTTTGAAAGGAAATAACATGTTAGCAATAATAAATCATTAAAGCAATAATAAATACACGTAGTGTTAATCTGTGTTGTTCAGACAATTTTAATCCTTCTTGATCGTTTATTCAAAACGCAGGGTTCACAGTCATAGAATTAAGCCTTGCAATTAGAAAAACCAAGCCTCAGCTTAAAGATTATCTAAAAAAAGAAAATTTACAAACGCTAAAATGACGCAAAATTGTTTCTCTTTTCTTTTTGCACAATGATGTCAACACAATGATGTTTTGCACAATGATTTGCACTATGAGGCCTCCTTTTTGTGGAAAAGTGATTTTTGTGAAAATGTGTTTCCTTAATGGTGGGGAAAACCAATAAAATTGCCCTATTTTATCGGTTTTATCCCTTTTTATTTATTCCTTATTTTTGCTGATTCAGACCCTTTTACTGATTTGTTTTTACCAAAACGATAAGATAGTCATAATTTAGTCATAATTTGGTCAATTTTATCGTTATTTTATAACGTAAACTAGGAAAGCCATTGGATGTTTTTGCAGTAAAATAGGTCGCTTATATTCTCGTTATACCTTTCTTTATCGTTTGGTGAAAAAAAATCAGTAAAAGGGTCTGAATCAGCAAAAATAAGGAATAAATAAAAAGGGATAAAACCGATAAAAAACCGATAAAATAGGGCAATTTTATCGGTTTTCCCCACCATGGTTTCCTTCTTTGGAAATGTGCCTTTTCCAGTGGAAATGTGCCGTAATACTAGAGGATTTGAACCAGCAACCTCGGTTATAAGTATATAAAGCACTACACCGCAGAGGTGGGCAAAGACCAAGACCAGACGGCGGAAGACCAGATCAGACCGGTCTGAACAGGTTTAGACTAATTTTTTTCAAATCAGAGATATTTTAGCCTTTATTCCAAATTTTGCGGAAGACAGTTTTGCAGTCAGACAACTAATTTTATTTTATTTTTCATGAAATATTCCAGATCAGACCGGAAGACCCAAATATTTTTTAATGAGACAGACTCCTAACTTTGAGTCTAAATTTCGCGGGGAAACGGTTTTCACAGCCATATAAAAAGTTTTGGGGGGGGGCGCATTTTTCAGTTATTTAAAAATAGTGTTTAAACGTCTCCTAAGTAATTTTTATATGCTTAAAACGATAAAAAGCTATTTTCTCACATTTTTCCACACAAAAAATAGATTTTTTGAAAAAAAAATTTTTGACCAAAATTCGACTTTTTGCCTTGGGGACCAAGGTAAACCATCCTAAAGAGGTACCCAGACAACCAAAAAGATGGAATTTAAACATAGTTTTGTTGACTGGGGCCTACCGCATGAAAAAAAACTCTGGCATGCATACATTTTTATGCATCCAGTGTCACTTTCGAGTGATTTGTGTCTAAGGTATGTGGGTGTGCGCATCTCAACCCCAAGCAACCAAGCCCCTGCGCCCCGAAGGGGCGCAGGGGGCTTGGATGGTTAGAGATGCGCGCACTCACTTACCTTAGCCATAATTCCGAGCAAGACTCTTAATCAAAATGCATTTAGAGGCTCTTTTGCCCAGCTCCAGTGACCAAAACGGGGTGAAATACCCTTATATAAGGTGGTTTACCTTGGTCCTCCAAGGCAAAAAATCGAATTTCGGTCAAAATTTTTTTTTCTTCAAAAAATCCATTTTTTGTGTGGAAAAATGTAAGAAAATAGCTTTTTCATCGTTTTAAGCATATAAAAATTACTTAGGAGACGTTTAAACACTATTTTTAAATAACTGAAAAATGCGCGAGCGTCGACAGAAACTCGCCATGACGGGTTATTTCAATCCCCGAACAACCGAAACACTTGAGGGTCAATTTCAATATTTTCGGGTGATTATCCAAAATAGAAAAAGCATTTTCGGTCGAGTTCGTGGTAGTTAAACGATTTGAGAAATGTTGGTTCTAGGTTGAAATATAGATCTTCAAAGAGGAGTGTGGGGAGTTATCACAGCATGGAGCTGAACTCAATAAAAATCGGGATAAATAGCAATTAGAATTTTGCAAATATCTTTTTTATGACAGCATTAGACACTCGTTAGTTTTGCAAAATATTCCAAACGTAAGAAGATAAAAAATTTAAAGACGTTCTTGAGTCAAATTTCAACACCATTATTTCTGAGTAACTATTAATTGACAAAGTTTCGAGTATATTTTTTTTCTCGATTTGCGCACTTATAATTACAAGCAAAGTGTTTATGTCTTTTAGCATAGCCAAACAATATTAAAAGTATTATCTTGACGCAGAATACCCATCTAAATGAGGGTAGCAATTTCAGCTTTTGTTATAAGACTATTTGAACAAAGCTTCTTACATTCAAAACACAGCCAGTCTAATTTCTTGTCTGACTAATTCCCATCTCATGGGAGATGCTTTCCAATTTTTGCGATAGTGTATTTTTATTTCCAAGACTTTCGAATCGAGTGGTTTCGAACTTTTTTTTTTGCACATTGCTGCACGGATATAGCCAAAACCTTTTACAATCGCAGATATTCTGTAAATGGCCCTTTTTATTGTTCCTGAATGTTGTCCGATTATAACTAGGCGGCACAAACGTTTTTTCATATCAGGTTTTTTTATTTACAATCGTTTCTGGATTAAACGAACCGTTATTTTCATAAAAAGGGTTCGTTACATCGCGAGGTGCCGTTGTTTTAGGCAAAACTGTTGCCATTTACAAAAGTTACTGACAAAGTCGGAATCTTTGCGATTTTTCGTAGCACGACCAAAGACAACTCCGAGGCAATTTAAAAATGGAGGTAGAAAATTTGTGAAATTTTTTGGTTTTTATCCTATCTAGAGTCGACTGTACTCTACTTTCTGATGACAGTTAGGCATCTAACCCAAGTTTTTTCAAAGGAAGCTAAAATCTACATATTATAGCTTGTGTTCAGACAGTTGTTCAGCTAAAAAAAGCTCAATATTGTACTGCAAGATTTTCTTAATGGAACTTTAGCTTATTTTAACTAAATGTATATTTCAATCAAAAATATTGTTTTGACAAAAAAATGGGGTATCGACGTTAGGTACCTTTTGTCCCATTTTGGAGCTACTCTTTTTTCTAACTACTCAGGCCTTAGGCTTAGGCCAGCATATGTTAGGACTGGCTAATAATTGCCTTGCGCATTTTTTCCGGGGTACTCTGGGACTGGGACTAATATTTGGGTGCTTTTTTCTGAGGTTTTATAAAAAAGAGATTGGGGACAAAATGGGACAAAAGGTACCTAACGTCAACGCACTAAAAAAATAACGAAAACAGCTTTTTACAGCATTTTTAATTTTTATAACCTTTCGATATCGAACACTAAAACTAATCATAAATTTTTTAAAATCTATAAATTTAATTTCTCCACAGTCTACATTATTAGAACTAGGGCGAAATTTAATTGGCATAAAATTCTCATCTCTTTTCTCAAGCTATTAAAATAAGCAACAGACTCGACTAGAAAGCATGTTGCCCCTTTCCCTTCCGGATTTCCTAAATTATTACGCAGGTATTTTATTTTAGGCATCCATTTGGTTAATTGAGCTGTAGAAACGAAGTATTTTCGAACATGGCTTGTTGTTATATATCTTATTGTTCACTCCACGCTCTTTTTCTTCTGGAATAGGTGTTTGTTTGTTAGAGACAAGAGCCACATTTCAGGAAGGATAATCCCTCGCCACATCCAGAAATTGTTTTCGCATTCTTAAGGAGTAGTCTATTATTAATTCAGTCGATTTATGTGTGTGTGTTTGGCTAACCAATATCTCTATTTTTTGGCAACCCATTCTGCTGCATATATATACATGTGGACATATATTTTTTCGGCTTACTTCACGATGCATTTTTGATACAGCTAATAGGAAGTGCTGTTTTCTCGAGATAAAATCAGTTGTTTTTGCTTGAAGCAAAACGTTTTTTTATTGAAACAAGTGATCAAAAGTCTCTGAATTGATGTTTTAGCATTTTTTATGCTTCAATACAGCATTCTGGCTTTATTGGACAATGGATACCAAAAATTTGCCTTGGTCCACCGTGTTCTTTTTTTACAGTTTTTGCCTTGGTCCCCCCTGTTAATTTCAATCAGCATAATTGAATTTTTTTAAAAACAGTATTAGAAAATTAAAAGAAGGACCAAGTCAAACACTAAAAAAACGACAGGGGACCAAAAAACTTTTGGTGCCCATTGTCTAATAGAAACATGTTTTTTATTGAAACAAGTGATCAAAAGTCTCTGGATTGATGTTTCAAAATTTTTTATGCTTCAATACAGCATTTTGGTTAGTATAGGTGGAGCACTTTGTTTAGTAGAGGTGTGGCAGCTGTATAGATCGCGTGAGTATTATCCAATTGTAGTGCTTTTAAGATTCTTGGAATGTTACCTTTACTTTTGTGTTGTTGTTTAATTGAACTTTCGTGAGTTGTATTTAACGCCTGATTGGTTAGTGCACAACTCCTTCACCAAACTTGGTGAAGGAGGCACTATTTATGTGTGCTATAAAGGCTCATTGAATCTTCGTCTTATGGCTTATTCTTCTTCTTTTGTTTGGAAATTAGAATTGCAAATGTCTGTAATTTTAATAATAATCCTTTTCTGCACTTATTAATATCGCACTTTTAATACCAACTTTTAATCAAAAAAAATTTAGACTTAATTATCTTGGACATCGCTTTTGCTGCTACTGCTTTTTCACTTCCATTCAGCTATGTTATATTTTGGACTTTATTCAGCTTGGAGGCAGATTTTCACAGGGCCGTGGTTGATGCTTTTCTTTGCTATCCTGCAGTCTTCTTCAGCTATGGTTATCAAAAGTAATTTTTCATTGGAATTTTGATTGCCTTTTTAGTTGACTAATTTTATTGTTTTCAGGAAGGTCACTTAGCTCATTGCCTAGTCAACAAAGGACAGTTTCTAATGCCTATATGGATAATCTGTTGGTGGTTGAGAGCCCAGAATTTTTGAAACAAGAGGATAAGCAGGCTACTTACGACTTTCCAGAAGGTGTCTTTCAATTCTCAGGTGCTGCTATGGAAAAGAGATCGTCACAACACCAGTTACCGCCGATTGATGATGTAGCTGTGCTGGATGCGATGCGTGACTTGTGTGAACGGCTTAGGAGAAAGAGGCTCATGAATACACTCGAGAAAAGGGCAAATACTGAGGACATGATTTCATTTTTGTGCAGTTCGAACAAATTCTGGTAAACTAAACAAATTCGTTGTTCAAACAAAATAGATGCTTTACACGTTGTTTTGCTTAAATCTGTATATGTAAAACCCAAAAAGTTTTTTGACCATATGGTTCTAGTGGAGAATCCATTCTCATTTTTTGACTTTGCCCCCCTGTTGTTTTTATTGAAAAATGCCTTGGTGCCCCTGTTCTTTTAAATGTGATCATGGTCTAGGTGATCATGTTAACTGTGGTCACCATACTATCATAATGGACAGGAGTGGCCCAAGGCACTTTTGAATAAAAACAACAGGAGACCAGGGCAAAAATGGGAACGGGTTCTCCACTAGAACCAAAATTTGTTTTTGACCATATTGTAAATCCACTGCGCTCGACTTTATTTTCTCTCCTACAATTTTTGTTGTAAATGAGAATTTATTGACACTTTTGTGCTTTTTTAATCACTATTAAGTTGTTATTGTCGGTTTTTAAGTCACTCATCACCATTGCTAATGTTGTTTATTGTAGCCTAATTTATTATTCTTATTTTGATGTTTTTTGTCCAATAATGCCATTTAGCTCAACTTTTGTTGTGGAAAAATAAAAAATGTACAGGTTAATACCATTTGTTCCGTCATTAAAAAAAGATAACACACACAGACAAAATTTCAACACCAGTTATAAAACAAGGAAATTAGGTCGTCTTTTCAAGAAAGAAAAGTACAATTTTAGGTCATCACACATTCTTTCAAAGAAAACTCAAGAAAAAAAACTTTATTGAGATAAAAGAGGGGATAATTTCTCTAGTTTTTTTTATCAATACAATTATTTGATGTGTAGTTAAGAAGTCTTGTTTTCAGAAAAAATAACTGGTAGTTTTACAATGGCAGAACTCAAAATTGGGGGAAGTAGAGGCACAGTTATTTGTGGGACAGTGTTCTCCACAGTCTGTTTGATGGTCATAGTCATAGTAAGTCATTTAGACAAAAAAAGCTGTAAATACATTTTGATAGATCCAAAACATTAAAATATTCATTAAAATTTATTGTATTTTATAATTAAAAAATTAAATTGTAAGTGAAAACAATTTTTGTGATTTTTAAGGAGTTATTAAAAATTACATATCATAATTAGAAGCAAAAAAATTATTTACGCTTAACTAAACGTCAGATCAGAATTGTTATGTATTGTTCTTTTATTGAAATGCTTTTAGATTTTGCCCATTCTACACGTAACTTTGTTTATCCTTAAACACCACATGAGTGCGCAACAAGAGCACATTTTAGATGGATTTCCAACAAAAAATATCCATTATGCTTTCCAACGTCGAACGTTGCAAGGTACAAATTTGGATTTTTTCAACTTTTTTTCCTAAAGTGAAACACAAAAGAAAATTAATGTCTTTGCAGATTTCTAATTAAGGATTGTTTTAATAAATAATCTCATTTATTTTTGGCAATAAAATTATAAAAGAAAGTCTAGCCGAGCAAAAATAAAGAAAATAATTAGAGGGAAGCAATAGCAACATTCCACATATAGCTGTTTCCCTACTAATTAGACGTGTGTTTTCACGTAATTAAAATTTGACGTAGAAATTTTTTAAATTTAAAAAAATGAGGAAGTTTTTGTTTGCAAAGGTCATGTTTTTAAAAATTAAAAATATTTTTAAAAAACATAAAAATATGTTATTAGTCTTGTTTTTTCGGTTAAAATATTATAATTACCATGTTTATTAGCTGTATTTTCAGCTGGAATCCAGAGATATTTGGCAAGCTTATTTTGTTTGCTTACCCTTTCGGAGTGATGTTGTGTGTAAACAAGACTAGCATCTATTTTAGGCGAGAGATTAGTGTTACGGCGCTTGCCAAAAACAATAGGCAACGCAGAAGTGAGTACAGTGCGGATAGCAACAATCCCTACGGATCAGCCTCTTATGGAGGAGCTTCTTCTGGAGGTGAGCCTGATTTTCTGGACCATTTTGGACTTATAAAGAACTGAGATTTTGAAAAGTAAGTCTGTGTAAACACAGTTTAAATATTCAGGTTCATGTTGCGCTTGTTCCCAAGGACAGCCAGGTGTGCTTGTACTTTTGCAACAATCCCAGGAATAATCTAAATGTTTGTCTTAGGAGCACGGGGCAATCCAGGGAACGATGGACTCCCAGGAAATGACGGCCAGCCAGGGGCTGATGGACCCAACGGCAAAAATGGTGAACTCTGAGTGCCAATTATAAATTTATGCTTTTCATGGAGAAATTTTTAGGAAGGTATTTGCCAGCACCACCTGCTGGAACTAACTCTTGCCAAAAGGTGAGTAAATCAGGGTTGGCAGTTTTATAAAATGTGTAAAGAACCTACTTACTAGCATCTTTTAAAATTTGAATAATGCTATTGACAACATCTAGCACTTCCTAAATCGCGAAAAAAATTCTCTAAAATTGCGAATCCTGCAGTAACTCGTAAAACAGATTTGAACAAATAGTCAAATCTTACGCTAGAGCTACATTCTCACCGTTTTTTTAATTTTTTTGCCAAAATTTCAAATTCTAGTTTAACTCAAGATTTTAATAATTTTTTTAGTTTAATGTTTTTTTATATTTCTGAAGTATTTTATAACCTTACAAAAATAAAGAAACATTTTCTGTCATTGAAAAAGCTGAAAAAGGTGACAAAATAACCAAAAGTTTTGCTCATATATCAGATATACTCCCTAATATTCTTAAGAGGGGTTTTTTGAGTCAGGAACTTACTTTAGTTCTGAGAATTTCAAATTTTGAACCAAGACTTAAAATAACGTCTTTGAAACTAAATTAATTTAAATATAAAAAGTTGTAAGATTTCACCAATCTTTTACCAACAAGAAAAATAGTTTTAATTGTAAATATCTTTGCAAACTATTGCTTACTACAATTTAGTGTCCGCCAGGCCCACCAGGAGTAAGATTTGTCATTTTGTATTTGTTATTGTATAATGCTAAATTGGAATTGCAGCCACCTGGATTACCTGGAAGCAAAGGGCCAAGAGGACCGGCTGGAAATCCAGTAATTTCCCTTAAAATAAATAAAACGTGCATAACTAACATATGATTTCAGGGACATCAAGGCAAATCTGGAGGTATTTTTAAGAATAATTTTTACCTCTTTAACTTGATTGCATACAGAGAACAACAGACCAGGACCACCTGGACCCCCTGGGGTATTTGTTTTTAAAAATAATAATGTGACGTTAAAAATTGTGTATTGTTTCAGCCACGTGGAGAGCCTGGACCTCCTGGACCCAAGGGCATTGTGGGAGATCGTGGAAAGGTTGTTGCCTTTTATGCATGTACTTTAATGATTATTTATTGTGTAGGTGTTGAATGGAGCACCTCCTGGACCACCTGGGCCTTATGGAAGGTAAGCCAGAGTGATTCAATAAAAACAAGCTAAATCGGCTAACATTTCAGGACTGGTCCTCGAGGTAGAAAAGATGTTATTAATTTTTTAGATTTTGTAAACCAAATTACTTTTTAAGGTCCACCAGGCGGTCGTGGTCATGAGTGAGATTTTAAATTATTTTTGACCGTCAAAAATTGAATTTTGTATCATTTGAAGTGGCAAGAACGGTTTGGGAGGAACACCTGGAATTCGTGGTTCCGTCGGAGATCGGTCAGATAACCCGTTTTTATGCAATTTAAATCATGTCAAATGTTTGCAGTGGTCCTTCCGGCAACAATGGATTGCCTGGTCCTCCAGGAGTATAATTTATGAATGTTTAAAAGATTATTTACACTTTGAATGAAATTTCAGCCAGCTGGAGAGCCCGGAAATCCTGGGTCCTGCTCTCATTGCCAAAGTAAGGTTTATTAGTATCTTTTCGAATTTTTTTACAATTTTTTCCGAACTTTGGTCAGCGTCTTTTCTTAGTCCCAATCTGTCTCCGATCATCACCTTTAATTTTTTAAACTCGTACCAGTTTTTTCTCGTCAAATGTCCACGCCAATTCAAAAAAAAATTCCTAATTACTGAACTTCTGTACGGATTTTTCAACTTGATTTATAACAAAACTTTACCTAAAATTAAATTCTCGACCTTGTATGTTAGAAACCAAGCTGAAAAATCCGTACAAAAGTTCAATGATTAGGCGAAATTTTTGAACTGGCGGGGACAAATTTTGAGCAGGTGACCAAGCCACTTTAAAGCTATGGTAGCTTGGTTTATACAAAAATAGCATTTATTTGCAGACGGCCAAGCGCGCCAAGTGCCTGCTGAACAGAAAAGCAGTGGTTATGAGAGTGCAGGATCAGCAAGCCCAGCTCCACCTGCCCAAAGTCCTTATGTAGAGCCTAAGCAAGAGCAGCAACCATCCACTGGTTATTCCACTGACCAGAAAGAGACAGTGCCCAGCTACACTGCGCCGCAAATAGCTCCTAACCCTGCACCTTCACAGCCAGAAACTACCCACCAAGCTAGTTTCTCAGGCGCAGGAGGGCAAGAGGAGGTGGCTCCAGCTGCTACTGGAGGTGGTAATTCTGGAGCAGGAGCCACTGCTGAGTCTTATGGTCGCGACAATGCAGCTAGTCGATCAGCTGCTCCCGCTGAAGAAAATCGAGGAGAATATTTGTGGATTAATTAAAAGAAACTAAACTGTGATAATAATAAATAGAAGTTGATACAGCAGTATTAAAGTGCGGTGCATAATTATACGACCACCCCTATTTTGCGAATTTCGGGACTTTTCGAAATAATTCCTAAATCTACTACCATCATTCGAAAAAGCGCGCTGAAAAACGGTGGTTTTGCTACAGTATCGATAAGTAGCCGATATTTTGTAAGAAATTTTTTCAAAAATGTGAAATTTCGGCGGTGCATATTTATACGACCACTTAGAACAAAGCACTATTTTGCACTAAACAGAGCACTATAACAAAGCACTACCATCATTAACAGCTTTAGAATGTAAGCCCTGAATCTTAGCTACAATTTGATAGGTCAATCTTTTATTTTCATCATTCCGGAAAAAGTTATGACCATCAACAAAAAAGTGTCGATTTCTAGTCAAAATCAAAGTAAATCTAAGGAAAATGGTTGTTTGACCGCATAAATACTGATTTTTCTTAAAATTTTTAATATCATAATTTACCAGTTAATGCACTTTTTGGAAGCTTAATATTTTTTCTACAAAATGACATGTCAGCTTTTTCATAAGATTGTACAGGGCTGAGAAACGGACGGTTTAAATTGAAAGAAGTGAAAATGTCTCAAAATAAAGCAAAAGTAGAGGTTTTTCACTTCTTTCAATTTAAACCGTCCGTTTCTCAGCCCTGTACAATCTTATGAAAAAGCTGACATGTCATTTTGTAGAAAAAATATTAAGCTTCCAAAAAGTGCATTAACTGGTAAATTATGATATTAAAAATTTTAAGAAAAATCAGTATTTATGCGGTCAAACAACCATTTTCCTTAGATTTACTTTGATTTTGACTAGAAATCGACACTTTTTTGTTGATGGTCATAACTTTTTCCGGAATGATGAAAAATAAAAGATTGACCTATCAAATTGTAGCTAAGATTCAGGCTTACATTCTAAAGCTGTTAATGATGGTAGTGCTTTGTTATAGTGCTCTGTTTAGTGCAAAATAGTGCTTTGTTCTAAGTGGTCGTATAAATATGCACCGCCGAAATTTCACATTTTTGAAAAAATTCTTACAAAAATATCGGCTACTTATCGATACTGTAGCAAAACCACCGTTTTTCAGCGCGCTTTTTCGAATGATGGTAGTAGATTTTAGGAATTATTTCGAAAAGTCCCGAAATTCGCAAAATAGGGGTGGTCGTATAATTATGCACCGCACTTTAGAAGCAACAAACGTAATGCTGAAAACCATATTTCATCTGATTAACACCAGTGCTGTGAATTTTGAATTTCGGCAGCGTCACCGCACCGATCACCAGCCTTCAAATTTTCTGCACCAAGCATCGCACCAGCCACCGGCGGTGTCTGTGCCGGAGCAGGTGCCGGTGTCGCACTGGACATTTTTTATATATGTTAAAAAAATTCAGCTAAATTGAAAATATGGACAATGTTTTCGACATTATTTTGCTGTTTTGAGGCGAATTATACCTTATTAGCTGTTGTCGGGTGTGATACATACCACTTGCTGGTGCGGCACCGGTTCGGCACCGAACTCTACAAATTTGAAACTTGTCCACAATGTGCGCCCCAAAATTTTAGCTTGGTCCTCCCTGTTGTTTTTCCTTGATAAATGCCTTGGTCCTTCCTATTGTTTTGAAGGTGATCATGGTGGTCATGGTGATTATGCTTAACACGATCACCTTAACCATGATCACCTTCAAAACTATAGGGGGACCAAGGCATTTTTCAAGGAAAAAACAGGGGGACAAAGCTAAAATTTTGGGGCGCACATTGTGGACAAGGTCCTGAATTTCGGCACCGGGCACCGACGTTTAAAATTTCACCGGCACCGACTGCACCGCCGGTGTCGATGTCGCACTGGTGCCATTTACAGCGCTGATTGATACTAACTTTATACCAGTGTTGGAAACTCGTCCTCCTCTTTCGTCCTCGTCTTCGTCCTCGTACTACGAGGACGAGGACTGGACATTTTTATATATGTAAAAAAACTAATTTTCTGAGGTGATTATCAACAATAAGTTGATTCTTTCTATCGTCATCCTTAAAAATAGGATCACCTGTTTTATCAGTGGCAATATAGTTGCCGGGTACAGTCAAACTTCGATATAACGTGCACCCTGGGACCAGGTCAGGCGTACGTTATATCGGGGTAATTTTGACAGAGTTTAAAATTAAAGGGACCGGGCCAGGTGTACGTTATATTGGGGTGTACGATGTATGGGGTGTACGTTATATCGAAATTCGACTGTAAAGCCAGAAATTTGATAACTAGCCTTTTCAGAGATCTCACTTCACAATAGGCGAAAAATTCGCAATGAAATTTGCAACATTTGACTTCCTCTTTGACATCCTCTCACCTTTTAAAACGGTGACACTATAGAATCGTCCTACCACCCCCCCCCCCCAGCTAACGAAAAATTTACTTTTGCTGAAGGGGAAAGGACCCGTCTCATATTGTTTCTCGTGCTCTGAAACGGCACGGAAACACTTTGGTTTCCGAAAAATCAAAAAAAAAGTTCGATTTGCCTTGGTCCCCCAAGCCTTGGGGCCAAGGTAAAAAATTTAGGAAAATTCAAAAAAAAATATTTTTTTGAATTCCGCCAAAACATTTTGAAAGGGATTTAGGGCTGTATTGGGAGTGGAAGGGAATAAAAGGGGCCACTTTCATGGCAATATTATGAAAAAAGTGAATTCTGGACTATTTAGGATGTCCTGCCATGTTTTTCAATGTCAAGTCGTATGGCGTCCGGAGAACACCAGGTTCATAAACCAAGAAGCTGAGCTCAGAAGGCAGTTGGACGCACAAGTTGAGCAGCTTCTCCAGGTGAACACTGAAGGTTATAAAGACAAAACCTCATGCTATGGCAATGTCTTGGGCATAAAAATACTCTGAAAAGAATGTGTGCAAAGGCCCCTTTTATTCCCTTACATTCAAAAAAGATTTTTCAAAAAACATAATGCCAATCTATATTTCAAATATAGATTGTCGAATATAATATTTGACAATTTAGTGGCTTTTCGGCGTGCAGCATCTCACAAAAGTTTTCGTACCCCAGAATATTTCTTTTAAACTTCAGTCGATCAGCAGATTGGCTGCACCGTCGGCGTAGAGGCGTTAGGGCCTTTTTTTCCACTTTTTGGCGTTCTGCCCTATGTTATATTTAGCCACTTAGGCATTATTTTTTAACTTAGGCTTAGGCTCAGGGTAGGCCAGCGCACGTTAGCCGGGACTAAAAATGTCTTAAGAACCACAAAATGGCTTTAAATAAAGCCTATGTGGCTAAAGTATAACATAGGGCAGAACGCCAAAAAGTGGAAAAAAGGGCCTAAAGGCTACGACCCGCACCGTCCCCTTATATCCAAAATGCGACCAGGAAACAAAGAGATATTTAAGGGCTAACATCAAACATTTTATTCGAACAACAACAGAAATTTAACAACTTAATAACCGCAAAGCTTTAACACTGATAACAACAGACTAGTGCATTCGGCCGCCACGTCTACCTCCTCTTTGACCACCACCACGATTGCCTCCGCGACTGCTGCCAAAACCACGACCGCCGCCAAAGCTACCACGGCTTCCTCTAGAACTGCCTCGCCCACGATTCCCACCGCTAAAGCCATCACGTCCGCTGGTGAAATCCCCTCTGGGGCCTCCACGGGCTGGGAAACCACCTCTTGAACCTCCACGAGCTGGAAACCGCCTCTCGAACCTCCTCGAGATGAGAAACTTCCTCTTGAGCCTCCTCGAGATGGGAAACTGCCTGACTGTCTTCTCCCTGCATTCTCTCCTGTCGATGAGCCTGATAGTTTGCTTTTTAGCCCTATTGAAAAAACATTAATTTTTGGCTAGTTATAACAATTAACCAACCGCTCGCGGCGTGTCTTCATAATCTGATCTGCATTTTTGAGCTCGCTTCTTGGCTGTCTGGATCCCCTGTCTACAATAATTAAGGGTAATAGAAAGATTTATTCATGAAACAGAGCTACCTTGAAAACCTCCTCTGCCTGAGCCCCTTGATCCACCTCGACCCCTTCCACTCTGGCCACCACGGAACCTACTACGACGAGAATCATCCTCTTCACCATCGCCTTCATTATCTCGGAAAGATACTTTCTGTTGTTTCTGCCAATTTTCATAACGTCCGGCCTTGTATGTAGCAGGCAGGAGTGTTCCTTCTTCAGTGCGAATTTTTTAACTGGAGTAGGACCATCAGCACTGACGAATTTCTTCAACTTACGATCCCTAAAGAATTTGACCTCTTTTATGGACCGAAAAATCCGAAATACTAACTCACCATCTTTTTTGCTTTTGCTCTCTGTACATGCCCTTGTCGTCGTCAGCTGAAATATCAACACTGATTTGTCGAGCTTGGCATCGAAACTTCCAGCTCCCATCTTTTCGACAGCCAGACCACGTTCTGTGTTTGCATCCTTGGGCAGATAATCCATAAAGTGCACACGCTTCTCCTCTTGCTTGCGTTCATGATCGGAGTTGAGTTTGCGCTTCTGTTTCTTTCTGTCCACACTCGGCAGATTAGAGTTTGAGGCAGAGATGAATGACGAAATAGTGACGACATCGCCAAAGGTTTCAGCCTGAAAGGTGAACAAATATAATAATTCCGTAATCGGAAAGCGTGGATAGGTCAGCGCTAGGCTATCTGGACTAAGCTTAGTAAGTGAAATATAGTAGCAAAGTGAACATAACCGCTGTAATTATAAGCCACTACTTAATTATCCGCCACCCTATTGGCTATTCCGACAGTGAAAATCAAGATTTTTGCTGATTTAGCCGAAATTTTTGGGAGCTTAAAAAAGTATACCGTATTCTCTCTTTAATTCCACACTCTCTATTAAATCAGCACCCCCAACTTTGAAGACCTGTTTCTCAGCTCAGAGAAAAAATTTAACAAAGCTGTTTATTGCATTTACTTAACTTTCACGAGCTCTACTGATTCCGCTCTTAAGATTTTGAATTTTCACCAAAAATCTCGAGATCAACCCCCAATTTTTCCGATTTTCGGACGATTGAAAAATAATCCCACATGTGGAACTAATAGAGAAACTACGGTAAGCCGTGACCTTCAGTTGAAGCGGATACACCTAATGGCTCGTAATCAGCTATAATACAAAAAAAGACAAAACTTTTTCTGGATAATCCGCTTCAGATATCGAAGTGATTATAAGCACAAGTCTTGGGTTTTTCTTCTCAAATAGAAACTTACAATTTCCTTTTCGCAATCCTCCTTAATCTGTTCACTATTGTTCAGACATATTTCCTCGTTGTTGCCAATGGCATCCTTAGTTGTGCCATTCTTGGCTTTTTCCACTTCCTCATAGCACAGAGAACTGGCTTTCTCAGCTGCTTTCCGCTTGCCATCGATGAATTCTTGGTGTTGCTTTCTCTTCTCCTTCATAATAGCTGCAGGCTGCTGTTTTCCGCCAGCCCCAATCTCGAATATTGTCTAAAAATCATCGATGAAAAAATCATCGGAGAACTCCTACCTCGCCAGCTAAATCAATAAAAATACTTACTGCATTCGGTCGCCAGTTGCTGATCCCTTGCAGCATATCTTTTTCTCCAGATGGATCTTTGCCTTGCTCCTCGAACTGGTTGAAAAAGGGATGAACATCAGCAGAGACCATTCGCAGTTCCTGTTTCACTCTCCGCACCGATTCTGATGACGGCTGGGCTCGAGTTCTTGAATATTTTTTCATCGCATTCTCCGACTTGTGTAGCAGGTCAGACTAAAAATCACCTATTGACCAAGAAAGACCACGATTTATCGCTAAACTTACAATCTCAATCGATGTATCGTGGATGTTTCGCAAAAATTCTGTCTCCAAATGCGCCAGAGTTTCGGGGAATCTGCCAATTATTACGTCATCATCGTTGCTATCTGAAAAAATTGACCAATAAGTAAACTAATTCTGCTATCACAAACACCTAGTAAAAACGTACACTGATGTTGTTTTGATTCCACCCCAGCAAAATTCATTGGTCGTCCCAGAAACAGGAACATATCAACTAGGTAAGGAAGCTCGTCAGGCGTAACAAGACTGAAGGCAACTCCTGGTTTTCCAGCTCTAGCAACTCTTCCTGCAATTACAAAGTTATTTTCATTACAAGTTTGAAAAATTGGAAGGACCACCTACACGATGAACGTACAACTTAGGCTTCGGAGGGAAATGGAAATTGATCGCAACATCAAGTAAAGGAATGTCAACACCACGAGCTGCAACATCTGTGACTACTAGCAGGTAACATTCATTTGCACGGAATCTGAAATTGTATGATACATCATTAAATTAAAAATCCTGAAATGTTGGGCAATTTTAAGTCGATCACCGCCCGTACAATCCTAAGATTTTCGTACATTAATAGAAAAGGATAACGGGGATAACAAAAGCCGAAATTCTTGACCCACCCTGTTCATTATAATAAATTCAAGATTACTCAAAAAGTCAGAAGGCTTTTTTCGAGACGTATGTAGCACAAAAGCCACCTGCTGCCAATTGGTGAGAGAGCAGACAAATTAGCTTCTCGTGCATATGATGTTGTTCAGTTAATTTGGCCAGGTATATACAAATCCACCAAACCAACTCAAACTGAACGTTCACTTTTTTGTAATTTGGACATGAAATTATTAATGAAGAACATGCCTTATGGCTTGTTCACGTTGTTAGAGTTAGAGCTCGGGTTAGAGTTAGAGTTAGGATCAGAGGTGTTCACGTAACCGAAATCCCGAACTCTAACTCTAACTCGAACTCTAACAACGTGAACAAACCATAACTCTAACTCGAGGGTGTTCATGTACCTCAAGTTAGAGTTAGAGTTCGAGGTTAAGTTTGAAGGTGTTGATGCATATAACTTGGATTCCCTGAATCAAATCCCCCACAAACTAACTCTTAGTGGCTTTAGACGGCTTTCGGGTAAGATTCTGAGCTATATACCTGAATTTTTTAGAGCTCGACCTTGAACTCTAACTCGATGTACGTGAACACTATCGAGTTAGAGTTAGATCTGCCAATTAAAAAAATTACCTCTTACACGAACTCTTACTCGAGCTCTAACTTTAACCACGTGAACAAGTCATTATCAGTTTTAAAACCAAAAAAAAAGATTAAGAGGCTCGATTGACAGAATTTCGAAACCATTACAATGACACAGATCGCATGAAATCAGATTTTGTGCAGAATTATAGAAAATTTAATTAATGTTTGAAGCCCAATAAGAAACGTACCTTCCAATGTTTTGTTTGCGGGCAGTGGATCCAACTGACTGTAAAGGAACGCACAATCAAGACTGGCTTCCTTCAGAATCGAGATCACATACTCAACATGCTTCATTGTTGCACAGAAGACAATAGTTTGTTGTCTGGTTTGAACGGCCCACCGGCAAAGGAATAGCAAAGCATTCAGCTTTTCAGAAAGTCGACACGTTACAAACATCATCTTGAGTTTCTCGCTTAGCTTAGTTTCCAGATCTAGTCTCACTGAAACAAGAAAGGTTAGATATTGCCTGAACACAGAATATTCACCTAATGTTGGCTCTGACAGCCCTGCTTTCGCGAAGTCTACAAGAATTTTGGCAGAGTAGCGGAGAAAAGCAATGTCTGCCTGCCATCGGGAACACGTTTAAGCACATCATGCAACTGCTCAGCAAAACTAAAAAATATGTAAAATTGCAATCGATAAGCGAACTATTATCTTAAATAAAACAAACCCCATTTCAAATAGTCGATCAGCCTCATCGAACACCAGGAATTTGACCTCATTTAGTTTCAGCTCCATTTCAACGACGATGTGCAGAAGACGGCCGGAGTAGCTAGCAATCTGAATAAATTTCCAAATAAATTGTATGTCCGAGATTGAATATAGTCAGGAGTCACATGGTACTTTGAGATTTAGACATGGTGTACTTATAGACGGAATTTTTTTGGTAAAAGAATGTTTCTCAGCTCTCAAAATACCGTGTATTTACTATTGCAAAACTATGTAGCACAAGAGACAACTAGCAGCTGATGACACAGCAGAAAAATGACTCTTTATACCTGTGATTTAGTTCAGTTAATTTGGCCTCTCGCATAATTAAGCGTTAGACCAACTCAAACTGAACACCGCTGTTGTACCCTGAGCTTCACCAAAAATTATAGAAAGCTTACATGTCAGGCTTTTCATGCAAGGCAGAGAACTGCTCATCCAAACTCTCACCCCCAACCAGACAAGCGCATCGAAGACCAGTGAATCGTCCCAGCTGAAAATTGTGTATTTTAACAGGCAAATGAGTGAGATCGATGCACCACAACCAACCTCTTTGACAACTTTGAACGTCTGCAAAGCCAATTCTCTTGTCGGGGATAAAAGCAACGCTCTGACACCTTTGGTATCTCGCTTCTTCAACCTCTGCAACATGGGAACGACAAACGCTGCAGTCTTGCCTGATCCAGTCCTTGACATAGCTACGACATCCTTTCCATCCAAGATAGGCGGAATGGCTTTGCGCTGAATCTGCGTCGGTTGCTTGTAGCCCATTCTGACGATACCTTTGAAAATCGGCTGGTCAAGACCTAAATTTTTTCGGGTGATATATTTCAATATGACTCAAATAAAAAAAAAACCTACCCATAGCCTGCCATCCTCCTGCCTTTTTGTTCTTTCTGTTTTGAGCAGCGTTCAACTTCACGTAGTCGACATCATCCACCTCTGATTCCTCGCCCATTTATTGATTGATTGATGCTACTGATGATTTAACTCAAGCAAATTTCAAATCGATCAGCACTGAATATATTTTTTTGAACCAAGAAGCAATCAGCAAAAAGAAAAAGAATGATTCCCAAGGTCCTAATTCAGATAAGATTAACTGTTTTTCAAATGGGCGTCAACTGTGAAAGAAAAAAAGTAGTTGGCGTCTTGTGCCATTTCTCTATTTCTTTTTGCAAGAAGTACGGTGTAATACCGTAATTCGTCTGATAGATGAATTACGTGTAATTTACATTATAGCTCTCGAGTTATTTATTTTTCAATTTTTCGGAAATTAGAAAATTTGTGGTCGATTTCGAGAATTCTCGATGCTCAAAAAGATCTATAAGTAAAGTCGGAAGAACTGGTAGGGTAAATAAAATGCAATGGCACTTCTAGCCTTCATGCAGGGGCGTAGCCAGAAAAATCTGACCGAGAGGGCGAAGCTCCCCTCGCCCGCGGGGAGGTCATTTTACCTACACTGTTTTCGAGTTGTACAGTGTTTTTAATTTCCAATAATTTTCAAAACCCCTGACGGGGCTATAGCTTTCTCGGCCCCCTACGCCCCTGCTTTCATGAACAACCGCTAAGAGCTGTGAGCAGCAAATCCGTAATATGAGAATAAAATACGGTAGTCACTAAGCTCAACGCTACTATACCTCCATCCAATCAATTTATAGGATAAGGTCACGTTTCATATCGCAAAATTTCATTGCACGATATTTCAATCATTTTCTTTGACTTTTTTCAGACATTTGAGACATTTTTTTACCATCTGATAGCTAAGATTTCAGGCTACAAAATGGTCCACTACTAAACTAAGCTTTTCACCAAAAAGCCAGCCCGCCACTCAAAACCCCAAATCAAAAAGTTTCATTTTGTAGCCTGAAATCTTAGCTATCAGGTGGTAAAATTTTGATAATTTTTTTATAAGTTAAAAAAAATCGTCGAAAAAAGTGTCGCGAGTTAAATGTCGCGAGTCGAGGCTATCGCGAGTGACTGACATACGACTCGATACACATTGTGACTCGATACACCGACTCCATACGCCAACTCGATACAGTTACGACTCGATACACCAACTCGATACAGTTGCGACTCGATACGCCAACTCGACTGATAATGGATAAACATTCGGAAAGCAGCTTAAATTTATGCAATGCCGCTGGATACCCCATTTCTTATTTATCACTTGGTTTTTTCTTTAGAGTTTGGCAAAAGAGCCTACGAATAAGTACATAATCGAGAGAATCGCTCAGAATTGTCTCTAAAGTATGCGCGCGCATATTCCATGCGCATATTTTATTCTCAAGGCCCCTATGTCCCCGAAGAGGGTAACCTTGAAACATTTTTTTAATTCATGCCCTCACGAATTTTTTATATTTTAGCCGTTTTGTAGTTTCAGAACATATTTGAGGCCGTCCTAACGCGCGCTGGCCTACCCTTTGCCTAAGGCTTTGCCTAAATTATAAAAAGACAATAAAATGGCCTGAAATTTTGTAGAAGGCGCAAACTCTGTATGAAATCTCAGAAGGTGCCAAACACCCTAATGACGATGAGAATAAAGGATTTAGAGACGCAAAACGATATTAAAGCCCATCACACATCGAAAAAAAAAGACAAAACGTCAAAATAACACTAGACGAAGGTCAAACTCGAGACCCGGTGTATCGAGTTGGCGTATCGAGTCGTAACTGTATCGAGTTGGCGTATCGAGTCGCAACTGTATCGAGTTGGTGTATCGAGTCGCAATGTGTATCGAGTCGTCGTTACGCCGTCGCGAGTTGGATTTCGCAAGTCAAAAATGTCGCGAGTTGATATTTTGGTGCATAGACGTTTCCCCCCCCCCTTTTGGACAAATGTCCAAATGGGTGCGAAACGTTTCGCCCCTTATGGACATTTGTCCAAAAGGATTCGAACTGCTAATTTTGCCTTGGTACCCCCTGTTGATTTTTTTGCAATTTTTTTTTGAGTCTAATTGCGTAAGAAGCCGTGTTATAAGACGTTTCCCCTCATTTTTAACGGAAAGACAAATTGTATATCAAAACTTCGTACCGTTTTGTAACTCACCCAGCCACATGCTGATGTCATGTTTTCGATTCTTGAATATGTGTTTTTTTAGCTGCTGTTTTTTTAGCTGGTGGAGGCCATTTTCATCTCAACTGGTGGCACAAGAAAACAACTACAAGAATTTCGTATAAATGCTACACCTGCCATGGGCAATAAATCGCCATTTTTTGGAAAAATGACCAGAACGGTACGAAGTTTTAATATAGAATTTATCTGGCTTTACAATGTAAATGTAAAGTTTACATAGCTTTGACAATTAGATAATTCAAAAAGCGCCTATTCGAATAATCAGATACTTCAAAAAGGACAATACTTTTTCTCCGACTAAAATATTTTTTTTCCGACTAATTTCATTTCCGACTAAAACACTTTTTCTCCGACTAAAATATTTTTTTTTTCTCGACTAAAATACTTTTTTTTCCGACTAATTTTGATTTTCGACACGAAATCAACCATTTTAAAAAATGTTTGTATGAAATTCAAGGGTGGGCAAAGACCAGGTGGCTGGAGATCCACTCCGGAATGGCCAAAAGGCCAAAATTATTGGTCTTTTGGGGGTTTACTAAAGGGGGAGTGAACTTTTGGAGAAAAATGAATTGAGCGGATCAGATTTCGGGTACGATCGGCTTAATCGCTCAGAATTCCAGGTTTATGGTGGTTTCGAGTGGTTCAGGGTGTTGTGGTGGGCGATTCAGCCGATCGTACCCGAAATCTGATCCGCTCAATCGATTTTTCTCGAAAAGTTTACTCCCCTTTAGTAAACCCCTAAAAAACCAATAATTTTGGCCTTTTGGCCATTCCGGAGTGGATCTCCAGCCATCTGATCTTTGCCCACCCTTGAATTTCACACAAACATTTTTTAAAATGGTTGATTTCGTGTCGAAAATCAAAATTAGTCGGAAAAAAAGTATTTTAGTCGGAGAAAAAAGTGTTTTAGTCGGAAATGAAATTAGTCGGAAAAAAAAATATTTTAGTCGGAAAAAAAGTGTTTTAGTCGGAGAAAAAAGTATTGTCCCTTCAAAAAGATGATATTACGCCAATTAAGATAGTTCGCCAATCGCTTATTTCGTTTATAATACGTTTTGACAATCGGATGATTTACCGAAAACTACTTCGACAATCACTAACTTTGCCACATAGTTTTCTGTGTTCCCCAACGTCTGCGCACTGTATTGTCGAAATATGTTCTATGGTGAAATGTAAATTAGCTAAATATACTGAATATGAATCATCCGATTGTCAAAACGTATTATAAACAAAATAAGCGATTGGCGAACTATCTTAATTGGCGTAATATCATCTTTTTGAAGTATCTGATTATTCAAATAGGCGCTTTTTGAATTATCTAATTGTCAAAGCTATGTAAAGCCATTTATCTTTCCGTTGAAAAATGGGGGAAACTCACGCTATTAGACTGAAAAAAATTTCGAAAAAATCAACAGGGGGACCAAGGCAAAATTAGCAGTTGCCCCCTTTTGGACATTTGTCCAAAAGGGGGCGAAACGTCCCTTTACCGATATTTTACCATTTTTGGAGGATATTGATTTTTTGGTTCAAATTAAATCTTGTTTGGTGCAAATTAGATCTTTTTCGGTGCAAATATTTTTCAATATTTTGGTTTTGCGTTTTTCTATCAACTTTTTCAACCTTTTTCAATAAGTGATAATAACATCAGGTAGCCCTGCGATTTTAGTTTCTAACGAGATATAATTCGCTGCAATATCTTTGTAAAATGTGGCGCGGAAAAGTAAAAGTATGAACCAAATTATTTTTTCTGACCTCTTTCATACTGTTACCTTTATGCAATATATTTTGCAGAGATTTTCGGTAAATAATAGCTTAACAGAAACTAGAATCGCAGGGCTACCTGATGGTGTAATCATTTTTTGAAAAAGATTGAAAAATTTATTATAAAAACGCAAAACCGAAATTTGAAAGTAAATTTGCACCAAAAAAATCAATATCCATTTTGGGGCATTTTTCAAAATTTTCAGTTATTTTTTAAAACTTTTCAAATTTTCGTTATTTTTTGTTGTATTTTTCCTTTTGTTGTGTCATTTTTCCTTCATAATTTTGCGCTTCCGTATCATTCTTTTTTCGTGAGTTGTTATTTCATCAGGATCCAGCAGGGGTTCGAATAAATTCACCGTTCGAATAAATTCAAATTCATGGTTCACCATCTCAGCGGCTGCATCGACGTGCAAAGGAGAGGCGTGTAGCAATAATACGAGAATCTTAAATGAATTGGAAGTTAGAAATTTCATTTGGTATTTTCATTGAAAAATATTTGTTTTTTTGTAAAATTTTTGTCGCGATGTCTAATAAAGTGTTATTATGCAAGTTTGCTGCTAAACATAATAATAAATCTGTACAAGAAACATCAAATCTAAAAATTTGTGGCCAAAAGAAATAGTCGGGAAATTTTGGACCACCCTGTATTTCACTTAAAGTGCCATTGCAGTCTCCGACAACGGTTGTCCCCCACCAATTCAAAAATTTTCCTGAACATCGAACTTCTGTACAGATTTTTTAGCTTATTTTTAACAAAACAAGGCCTAGAATTCAATTCTAGACCTTGTTTTGTTAAAAACTAAGCTCAAAAATCCATACAGAAGTTCAACGACTAGGCGAAATTTTTTGAATTTCCGGGGGACATTCCAGAACAAGTGACCTAGGCCCTTTAAAGGACTATCGCCGCTAATGACAATGGCAATTTTCGAGTTTTTGAATTCAAGGGGGAAACTCTTTTATTTCTAAAATGTTTGTCGAATTATTTTTTGTTTTCATTCGAATTTTTTTCGAAATACAGTACCATCCAATAGTCAAGCCCAAAGTTGCTTGACATCGCCAGATCGGACGACTTCGCCCACTCTCATTGAGCCATAACCTATCAATAATAACAGTTGATTCGCCTCATCTAACACATAAAATTTGAAATTTAAATGCAAATCGAAAAATAATTCGAAAAAACATTTACCGTATTTTTGGCTGTCCACTACCAATTCAAAAAAAAACTCGAAATTGACATTGTCATCAACAGCGATAGTGCTATAAAATAAACTATTGTGTCCAAAATAAAAACGTTAGAACGCGAGTTTGGTAACAAAAAGGGCCGCTAAAGGCTATCAGACAAACAAAAAAGATCACAACAACAAGTCAACAAAAGTTTTGTTTCGAGAAATTTTAAAATTAATTAAAAGTTTGTGCCATCTTGTATTTGTATATAAACAAAATTTGACCCTACCGGAGTATACCCCCCTCCCCCCAAATGGAATTTTTTTAAAAGTGTTTCCAAACACCCTATATCTACTCATAATCGCCTCAGGAACTCGAAAAAGGCATTATTTTTGAGTTTCGGTCAATAAAAAATCGAGTTTTGGACATTTTTAAATCTCGACCATATGACTGTTTTACCCTGTTTTTCAACATGGGACTGGGCAAAAAGTACCTCTAAATGCCTTTTTGATCAAGAGTCTTGCTCGAATGATGTCTTCCCACCCAAAACAGCCCTAAATCCCTTTAGAAATGGTCAAAAAAGGCAATTTTGGGTGGTCCCAAAACTCGATTTTTTCTTGACCGAAACTCGAAAATAATGCCTTTTCGAGTTCCTGAGGCGATTATGAGTCGATATAGGGTGTTTGGAAACACTTTTGAAAAAATTCCATTGGGGGGGGGGGTATACTCCGGTAGCGCCCAAAATTTGAATTTTATTCGGATATTTTTGTAATGTACTATTATCTGTTTTTTAAATAAATTATAAACCACTAGACAAATAAATGAGTGAAAAAAGTGTTTTGAATGTGATCAACAAGACCATTTGCCATTTAACAATTTATTTCCGTTCTTATAAGAAATAAAAAGGGGCATGTTAGGTAAGAATACCAGCGGGGCACAGTTCAACGACACAAGGAAAACAATAAATCAGTTTCTTCTTCTTAGACTCAATGATTTTTAGAATTTAAACAAAAAAATTAAAATGTTTGTTGGGTTTATTTTAATAAATCAAAACAGATCATGATCCAACAAAAGATACACTTATGTTGTCACACCACATCTAAAACAGCCCTAAGCCAACCCGAACACCACATACTACCCTAAATCATCTGAAAGCACCACAAACGGCCCTAAGAACCCCCAACCAACTTGAACCTAAAATAACTCTTAACCCTCTTTTGCCGGCTGGCCATATTTTGGCCAGCTATAAAAGTGATCCAAAACAAGACTAATTGGTCACGTTCAGACCTTTTTTTTTCCAGAAGATAGAGAAAAAGTTTGCAAACATTTTAGGGCCTAAACAACGAAAGATGACATTAACGAAAATTTCTAAAAGTCTAATCAAAGTTGTATTTTTGGCAATTTCCTATGACGCGATTTTGTAACTCTATTTGATTTACTAAACCAAGAATTTCATTTACAGCATGCCTTTTACTTATGAAATTGGAAAGTGCTGTTCCTGCAGACAAGAATGCATTTTTATTTGCAAGCGCTGAAATATAATAGTCATATTTCTAGAGAAATAATAATCGTAGCCATATTTGGCCAGCCGGCTCAGCGCGGTAATTTTAAAAAAACTCGAAAAAATATTATTATTTTTTGTCTATTTATCGCCTTGCCTTACTATTTTTATTGAGTTTTTTTTCTGTGATAACGACGTTATTTTTTAAGACAAAAATTAGCGTAAAAAATAATTAAGCCACATAAAAAATGAGTTAGAAGACGGATTTTCGAAAAGGTAGGCATTTCGCATGTTAGATGCGCGAAGTGTAGAAAGCAGAGCTCACTGACGTCCAAACGGTGTAAAAAAAGCACTCGAAATTGTATTTATTATTCTTTTGGTGATTTTATTGCTATCATTCACAAAATTGTTCAAAAAATTCAAACAAGTGTCCCTAAAATAGCTTCAGTTTTCGAATTGGCGGCAAAAGTATTTTTACCGCTTCGAGCCGGTTGGCCGAATTTCGGCCAATTCCTAATTCAACTTTTCTTGAATTTTTTGCCTGCCATTCTTACTTTCAACCCTGGCTTCTTTATAAAAATGCAAAAATCTATTAAAAAGAGGCATTCTTGAAATGCCGGCAAAAGAGGGTTAAAACTGCTAAACAGCTACCTGAACTCCAAAACCAGGAGTGAATATTTCATATAGAAGGCAACACGAAAAAATTAAGAGCTCGCGGGAGTTAAGAAAATGCAACAAACAGCCTTGCAAAAAAATTCTGGCTGAGATATAGGTCCTAAAAGTCGAGGGGCCGTCTTATTACAGGAAATACGGTAATAACAAAACTGCGATTTTTATGATTTTAGGAACAATAAAACCTTGATAGCCAGGGAATCCAGGCACTTTCGATAATCCGAAACATTGGTCTAACAGAATTCGGTTGGCCATAAAAGAACTTAGGTGAACTGATGCTTTGATATCCCGCAACTTTGGGCTGACGAGTTATCTTGGTTTTAGCTGAGTCCATAGGCGTACTCAGGGGTGTCTAGCTGGGCTAAACCAACCCCCTCCCCGTCGGACTTTTTTAGTTATTTTTAGTATTATTTAGCTTTTTTAGCCTTTTTGGCCTCCTTCTCTCCCGTCAGAAAATCCTGGGTGCGCCTATGGCCGAGTCTGATGTAAGCCCTAGGATACCCGAACACACCCATGAATTTTCTACCAACAGTTTCATAAAAGAAAGGTAAAAATAATTTTTAATGTATCAAGATCTCATTTGTTTCAAGAAAGATTATAACTATTTTCATGACTCATTTTCAAACACATTACACACAAATAAATGTTTGGAAGCAATCTATGTCTATTTATAGCCCAATTTCCGGGGTAATAAATATACCTTAACCTAAACACTTCTGCTACCTGTTCACATGATCAGGGTTCATAGAGCAAATTTTCCTGCTCCTCCTTCTTTTTTATTCGGAATCAACCCCTCTAAAAATACCCGTTTAAAGATGGGGGAAGAACGCCTTAACCTCTGTGTCTAGTAGTACTACAGTAGATGGGAAAAAGGGAACAGCTAGCAGTATTTAGCCTTCATTTAACCTTCTACCTGCCACCTTCTCTCCAACATTTTATTAGGAAAATGTCCCCCAAAATAATTGTTTATGTAATTTATAAATTAATCAATATGTTTAGATCTCTTGAAAATGTCAGAAAATGGCATTTTGTACGGGCGGACAAGGTTTCTGTTGCTTGTCCTGGTTGTGCTGTGTTTGGCTATCAATTGGGCCAACATATTGACATTTAATTTTACCGTTGTAGGTTTTCTGATTAATCAAAAAAGAAAAAAGGTCACATTAAAAAAACCTTCATGAAAACGTTTGTATTGACCCTCTATTACTTTTTTAATTGGTTCCTTTTTTTCTTCCATAATTTTAATAGTATCTTTACTCATTTTTATATTAGCGTAAAGCCACAGATTTCAGTTTTATAATGAGCTATCAAACTCTAATTAAAAATACACAAGTAACAGGGCTTTAAAATTATCAGTTTGTTTCATTGACACTTTGTTTGAAGGCTTTACTTGATTTTTAAAAACTGACCTTATTTTTTATTGCTAAAAACGGCGTTGATGAAAATTAAGTTAGCAGCTCTGATGCTCATTGACATGAAAATGAGACCTAGTAGCGAATAACAAACCTCCTAAACTTGTTCTTCCAACGGGTAGTTACAGCAATTTTGGGAGGGTCAGGTTTGGGGGGGGGAGGGTATTTGCTACTTGCGCTAAAAGATTTCTAACAAATTTTTTTTATTGAATAAAAAAGTGCCAAAGTTTGGCTTTATATTTGTTAGGGTGGCTCCTGAAAAAACTGTCTTGGTCTCCTTCGTTGTTTTTTTTTCGATTCTATCTTTTAATTTTTTACAAAAATATATTAGACATTATAATAAACATCTTTTGACGCATCATCAAACACAGACAAATCTCAACCATATTTTTCTTACCTTTTCTGCAGTTTGGTTGAAATGTTTGATTCCGTCGTGACGTGCGCGGCTTACTATGATCCTAAGTAGAGTTGTCGAGCCCTCGAAATTTTCGAGCCCTCGGCTCGACTCGGTTCGAAATTTTTCGAAGGCTCAGCTCGGCTCGAGGCTCGAAAAAAAAGTCGAGCTTCGAGCCGAAAGCTTGATTTCGAGCCCTTGGCTCGACAACCCTAATCCTAAGCCACTGCCAAAAAATTGAAAGAAAAATCGAAAAAAATCAACAAGGGGACCAAGGCAGTTTTTTCGGGTGCTTCCTCAACACATATAGAGCCCGAAAATTTAATCGAAAATCAATTTAAAAATAAGAGGGATAAATTTAAAAGTTAGAGTTGTACTTCACAAAAAAAATAATAAGCGTGTTGTCAGATATGTATGCAACCAAAAGGCAATGCCAGTCTACTGCCATTGCTGATTTCCAATTCTTCTGCTGAGCCCATTTCAGCGGTCAGAACGGCTGAGTTTACCAACACAGAAAAAAGTCAAGCTATGGCTGTTGTGGCTGCAGGAGCTTTAATCGCCAATATCCCTATAGTGACTCTGATCAACTGGTATGGTCCAAGATATCTGTTTACAGCAGTAGGTCTATTCGGTGCCTTTGCTACAGCCTCATTCCGTCAGCTATGAATATGGGATTCTACTGGTTCCTGGGGGCTAGAGTTCTCCAAGGGATAGCTTTTGCTGGAGACATGGCTACATTCGGCCACTTTGTCACCTACTGGACTTACCACAAGCAATATGCTTTCTTCACAGTAAGTTGCTGACCGTGCGTATTTATACAATATCCTTTGAAAGGTCGTAAAAACATTTTGCATTATAACTTTTAACCACTCTTTTTGGCCGAATTTATGTTTTAGAAACAGTTTTGTGCAAAAAATGAACTTTCGCATATTTTTTTGGTTATTTCTTGCCACGAAGGAAAATTAAACGATTTTCTCACACATTTTTTTGTTAGAAACTGTTTAATTGTTTGAAAAATATATGAAAAAATTGTTGAATAGCTTTAAGGGAAGAAAAAAAGAGTCCTTCAGAGATTCAGAAAGTTTCTGGAAAATTCCCGCCAAAATTGTTTTCGGTTACCGTATTTCCTCTAATTTCTCTCTCCCCATCTAATTAATCCCCCTCCACGCTAAACTTCTATTTCATTCTTCGTGGTCTGAAATTTCTGTTTTCATTCACTGTTTGAGCTATGTAAAAAGT
This sequence comes from Ditylenchus dipsaci, assembly GCA_004194705.1. Lineage (NCBI taxonomy): Eukaryota > Metazoa > Nematoda > Chromadorea > Rhabditida > Anguinidae > Ditylenchus > Ditylenchus dipsaci. The sequence goes on along the minus strand of SADC01000125.1, from coordinate 42,153 downwards.
TAAAAAGTTAAAAATCTAACGTGCACTTTTTACACAGCTTAAACAGCAAATGAAAACAAAAGTTTCAGACCACTTGAATTTTGAAAAAATTGCATGCCTGTATTTACTCCCCTGGGCGAGAAAATAGAGGAAATACGGTATTTCAATAGCTTTATATAAAAGTCAAAGCAACAAATCAAAGCCTATCTTTGTGTTTTTCACGTGAGATTTGGCAGTACCCATAGAAATTAATTAGTAAATTTGTTGTTTACAGGCAACTCTGTGTGTTTACGTACAACTAGCTCCTGTGTTTACAAATCCCGTGAGCGGTAGGTCAACCATGTTTTTTTTATACAAAAAAGTTTTCAAAGATCATAATTAAGAACTCTTTGACAAAAAGTATATTTCCCAAAATCTGTACTAATAATTTTAGGTCTTCTGTGTGACTCATCATGGGGCTGGCCCGGAGTTTACTACTTCCATGCAGTCATTTCTGTCGTACTCTTCACTGCCTTCTTCTTCTTCTACAGAAATGATCCTAACACACACCCATATGTGAATGAACTGGAAAAGAACAAAATAGCTAGGGGCAGGGACACCATGGATGCCATGGCTCAGAGGAGCGTGCCCTACAAGTGAGAAAATCACACTTTGTTTGCAACATCATCATCAACACCGAAAATCTATATTTACAGGGAAATTTTGTGCAGCTCCGCCGCTTGGGCAGTCTTTATTGGAGCCATTGGCAACTTTGCTGGCATCAACTTGCTTTTCCAATTTACTCCTACCTACCTCAACAAAGTGGGTTTTTATGAACTTAAACAGTCTAATTCAGTCAATTTTTTAAACTGAAAAATATATAGCGTTTTTTATTGATCTTTTTTGTTAGGTTGCTTGTGATTAGACCCAAAAATACCCTTTTTCTCAATTTAATATTGTCGCGAGACAGGTAAAGTCGTAAATTTGGAGAAGAATTGTTGTTTTGAGAGGGTGGATGGCCATAAAAAATGCTTAATTGCCTTTCTTGGATCTAAGATGAATGGAAGAAGGTGGGCGATGATGCGATGCAAAGAACCCATTAAACCTGTTTAACCAAAGTTCAATTACCCAACCAAAAAAAACTTAGAGTGGAAAAGGGGAACACTTGCAGCAGTTCAAAGATAAACACCTACACTCCAACCTAAGAAAAAAAGATGATTGCGCATCTTAAAACCAAAACACTTTTTCCTATCTCTTCCGTTTTACGCAGAATTTAATCAGTGATTTGATGTAAGAAGTTTGGCGAACAGTGTCCTAGAAAAGAGATGTGGCTTGAATAATGAATTGAACGTTTAAATGGGGCTTTACACCTATTGAAAAAAAATCTGGATCCTGAAGAAGAAATAAAACAAATTTTGGAAAAAGAGGACCCCGTAGAAAAAATTCAGAGACGGAAATCTCAAAAATTGAGAAGTGTTCAAGAAATTTAAAATATTTATTGAAAAAACTCAAATTTTATCTACTTCATATTTGCTGCTTGAATCGCTGGAGTTTATAGTAGTGTTAGAAATCAATCGGAGGTTAGATAACCAAGCAAATTAGTGAGTGAAGGACATAGGAATATTTGTCAAAATTGACTACACGGCATTTCAAATCATTCGAAAATGAGAATTTTGAGCAAAATTTTGCAGACATTTAAAAAACTGTTCACATTTGACTTAAGATAGTGAAATTGACCAAATGCTTGGTCTAAATTTATTTCTTCCGGTCAAATTTGGTCAAAATCTCCAATAGCATGCCGTACAACTACGAGGCTACCACTACCTAGGTACCACCACCAAAGTAGCACTACCTAGCTATCAGTAAAATAGCTTTTTTGTTGGTATCGAACCGTGTTAAGGACATGACTATGGGTAAGATATAATGGATGCAATAAACAAAAGCCCTCTACGTGGGTAGCTCCACCTGGGTACCCTCCACGTGGGTAGATCCACCTGGGTACCCCAATCCGGTACCCCAATCTACTCTTACCTGGGTATCATTACTTAAGGGCACATCTTGATACATACCAACCCGCTGGCACGCCTCCCCACTCCTCTGTCAAACGCAACCACCTTCCTGGCATACCCACCTATCTAGCTGGTATACCTTTGCTTCAACATGGCTAAAAGCATAATATTTCACTGGATCTAGATCTATACCACTCGATCTGTAAAATTTCCGGAAAATTAGAAACGGCTCTCGCTATGGTGACACCTCGCTATAGTGACACCTTGATTTTGACTAAAAAGCTTTAGACTGTACTCCCGCTATAGTGACACCCAAGGCCGGTCCCGAGGGGTGTCACTATAGCGAGAGTTGACTGCATATAAAAATTGAAAGTTCGATTTAAGTGCTGAAAAATTAGTAGCTGAAAACAATACAGGGTGTGCCAGAAAAAAGAACCACTGCACTTTGAGAGCACCGTAGAACCAACCTTTATTCTTGATTTTTTCTGCACGAATTGTCATCTTGTAGCCCTAGAAATTTCCTCGTGAATGGTGTATAAAAATTGTGAAAAGTGACTCATATAAAAAGATACATTGACAGAACAAAGAGAAAAAAACAGAATTTTCGGTTTTTGTTAAAGTAAAAAGTGCTTGACGTATTTTAGGTGGATTTAAAATACCAATTCTTTTTTCAAAAAATATTCCAAACACATGATTCTGTATCCCTTTCCTTCTTCTTTCGACTTTTCTATCAATTTTTTCAAGATTATTTATTGAAAATCACTATTTGGCTCTCAACACAACTGAGGTCATTTTTGAAACGTTGACGACCACCTTTGCCACTTTAACTGGTCAAAAGTACGTTCGAATGTTCTGCAGTGTAATAATATTAATTATCCATATTGCAGCGCATATAAAGAGCTACAAAATTCATTCAACAGAATTATTTTTAAAAATTTGAATGTTGATATATGGCCTCATGAAAACAGCAAGTCCATATAAAAATGACTAAAATTCGAAAAAATTAAGGAAAATTAGTTTTTTGCCATTTTAGTTTTTTTTCTTCAAAAAGCCATATCTCAAAATTTATAACATCGAAAATTGTTCTGTGAAGTGGGTTTTGTAGCTCTTGATCCGCGATACAAAATATATAAAGAATTTTATCGCAACAAATGAAACTTTATCCAAAATTTTCGACCACGAGTCAATTTGACAAAACCGAAAATTCGGGGATTAAAAATCCTGGTTTTTTCTTTGTTCTGTCAATATATCGTTTATATCTAAGTCATTTTCGTAATGTTAGTATACCATTCGCTAGAAAATTTCCAGGGCTATAAGATGACATATAATGCTTAAAAATAAAAACAGAAATGGGTTTTTTTCTGGGACACCCTGTAAAAACTTTTTTTCAAACTAATAATTGCAGGTCCAAGGCTTTCAAGTAATGAAGACTGGATTCCTAGCTGCTTTACCTCCACTTCTTCAAGCAGTTATGAAAGAGCTTTCTGTAAGTTACCACGAATTTATATTGCGGCAATAATTTGAATTGTTAATTCTTGTAGGGTCTGTCCAACGACCGCATTCCTATCAGTTTCATGAGTGAAACTGTCAAGACAAAAGTGTATAATAGTAGGTTTTTTAACTTGAAAATTAACAAAAATATTCAAACTGGTATTATTTATAGGCATAGCTTTTTTGTCAATGGTCTTTTTCCTGATCGTCCTAACATTTATACCTCCTGGCAGTGGGGCAACTGCCCTTGTGATCATTGTTGCTGGAGCTACTCTCCTAGGTTTGTCACTCACTAAGGCCCCTACACACAGTCTGGGGCAATAAAAAACTGAAATTTCGAAGCCAGGTCATGTTTTCACCGCTGGCTTTAGCTGTAAATGGCGAAAAACACAAAAAATAGAACAAATGCTCCAAAACATTTAAAAGTGTTTGAGCCATCATGTATGCACGACAACACGTATATTTAAAAATTAACCAATATTGTACAGGATGGCTCATCCTTCTTCGGCGCTTGATTTCGCCCATGAATTTCCGTAATTCATTCCGATTTTGCCAAACCTTTTTAAAATTCTCATCAGAACGGGATAAATAAAATGACATCAAGCTTGCATATATGAGCTAAAAACTTGACTACCAAAATCTTGTGCGAATCCGAATCCGTTGAGATCAGACCGAAATAATGATCCTGAGCTGAGATATGCATAAAAGTATATAATGTGAGAAATATCTGGCCTATCTACTTAAAATAGCTCTATCTTAGCTCAGAAACATTATTTCGATCTTATTTCGATCTCAAGATTTTGGTATCAGGAAATTACATGCAGTGTTTACTGTTTCACACCATGACACATGCCTGATATTTCTGTTATCTGCCGCAACCACAGAAAATTAAAACGCACTGTTATTTTTCTCAAAAAAACTTCTCCTTTACGTTTTGAGTGAACAATTGAATTTTAGTAGTCTTTGTACAATACAAAACCTCTTTTCGATAAATCTTTCAATAAATATAAACAATTTAGGTTTCAATACTGGAGGCTTCTACAAATCTGGTCAGTAAATTTTGGCCTGTTAAGGTGATGAAAAAATCTAACTTGATGCTTTTATTTTTAGGCTCTCTAATTGCTGGGCCATATGCTCCATTTGTGCTTGGTCAGGTTTCCACAGCAATGACCATTACGATGTTGGTTGTACCTCTTATCGTAAATCCTTTAACACCCAACAACACTCAACAAGAATGGGTATGCGATTTAAATAAAATATTTTTTATTATATAGTAAGCCTCCAAATAATTTTTTTTGTCATCAAGGCTAAGCCATTTCGACTTGGTGATTTCGGCTGTGGAATTTTGCACGGGAACCGGGCAAAATATGCCATTTTCCGTTTTTCAGAGGGCTTTTAAGCCTTTCAGGGCAAATTTCACAGTCTAAATATCTAGGGCAAAAATCACCATATACCTCCAATTAACTCGATTGAATTTTTGACGCTAGTGTAATATGCCCCCCCCCTAAAACGCCAGTGTAATTTACCCCCTCCCCAATAATTTTTAGGCTTAGCAATTAGGCTGAGCCCTTAGACTTTGCGTCTTAGACCTTAGGCTTAGGACCAAACTGTACTAATTTCAGCTTTTTTCAAAAAAGTATGGTTTTAGGTACCCCTGAAAATTATTGCGTGGATGTATATATAACACTAGCCTTTAAAGGGCATGCTCAGGTGTATAAATTTGTCCCCGTCGATTCAAATTTTTTTCTGAATTATTGAACTTCTGTACGAATTTTTCAACTTGGTTTCTAACACAGCCATACCTAAAACTAAATTTTAAGCCTTGCTTTGTTAGAAACCAAGTTGAAAAATCTGTACAGAAGTCCAATGATTCGGAAAAAAAATTTGGATTAGCGGGAAAAATTTCAAACAGGTGAGCATGCCGCTTTAGGGGGGAGGTATATTACACTAGCATCGAAATCTTTTTTATTAGGAGGCTTATTGTATAATCTATCCTCTTTTTAAAGTATTTCTATGATACATATTGCAGGGCATGGCCTTCTACACTATAGCAGCTATCATGGTGGCCTGTAACATCTATTATGTGATCTATGCCAAAGGTGAGCCCTGCTACTGGTCCACCTCCAAGTACTACAGGCAACGCATGGACAAGTTGGCAGCTAGCAAAGCAACCACTAACAAAATCCACTGCATTGAAGCTGATGAATCTACTCCTAAAATCGGTTTTGCGGATGGTCAGCACAAATATTTCGCTTCAGTTGCTGGTTGAGTTAAATTTAAAGGGATGTTGTTGAAAAATGCTTTGTAATAATTGCTGCAATAAAAATGTATAGAATATATATTTTTTGTTATTCATATACAGCAACACTAGATGGTTTTATGCGTGAGGCGAGTTAATCGCGTTAAACCCACCCTAATCCTTCCCCTCCGATTTTTCCTTGATGTTTTGTGTTAGGAATTGTTTTCACTGCTTACTAGTACTACTACGCCCAGTACTATTACTGCTGACGATAGTTGAGTGTGTGCGAATGAATCACTCACTCACTCAACTACATAAATACCTTTTGTTACCTCATTTTTGAACTGCAATACTTTTATTTATAAAACCCATTTCTGCTCTGATTCAGGTGAAAAACATGGTTTAAAAAAACCCTGTTCTTTCACCAAACAGGATGCCCGTAGCTTCATACTTTTTTATAACTTGGTGCCGAAGGTTTCGTGGGTTCGTTATATCGAGGTTTGACTGTACCATTCGAAAACAGAAGGCAATAGTTACAAAACTACCGTATTATCTCTAATAAGGCCCCATGTGACTTTTTTTTGAACACCTCTTTGGAGGTGGGCCTTAGTAGAAGGTGGGGTCTTATTAGAAGTCGCCTTTCAGGTATAATTAGGCCTTACTTAAGATGGGCCTTATTTTTTAACATTACTAGATTGTGGGGCCTTATTAGAGATTGGGCTTTATTAAAAATAATACGGTATATATTTTTAATATTTTTAGGGAAGCAGTTTGATCGCCAAACCTTATTTCGAAAGTTCGGACTGAACTTTTTTTGTCATCAGCTACCTAGCAACAATAAAAAATCCGATGATACAATAAGCAATTGTTGAAAAATCAGCGGATAGAAATTTATTGTTTTTACGGACATATAATTTCTCAATACATGGTTTATAAAGAAATCCGCATCTTCGTTTCTTTGATTGTCGCCACGGGCAGTGAGCACAAAATTTTTGTGACAAAAGTATTTTTTCAATTGTTGCTTCCAACATTTTATGTTTATGGTGTAAAAATTCCATTAATTTTGCCCATTGACCAATGCAATTAGGTCAAATGAAACATTAGTAGTCTGTCAAGTGCCGATTTATTGCAGCATTCTGCAGCAGGGCTATCTAATTTCCATTTCATTCCACCTGTAAATAAGTAAAACTGGGATGTATCTATTTATTTTATCCGTATTGCTAGCAAAAACACTCGGATCAGTAGTAATAAGCTTGATCACTACCTTTAGCTTTCTTAGAGACAAGAGTTTTGTCTTTGCCTCCAGCTGTGGGTAAAATAAAAGCTTTTTGAAAAAAGCTTAAAGCACTTCGTTTTTTTTTTCCCAGTCTTTTACAGTCATACCTCGATTTAACGATCCCCACTTCAAGTTCGTCCCCACCTAGGGTCCGGCACTTTTTTAAAGCTGATTTTAAAAGTGCCTTGTCAGTTTTATTTTCACAGTCTGGTTGCAAATATCGATTTGCCGATCGTTTTAAAAAGCCTAAATTTTTTGCTTTTAAAAGTGCAAAACTTCGATTTAACGACCCTCTCTTAAAAATTAGAGGGTTTTTAAATCTAGTTTCTGCTTTTTTAAAAGCGAAAACTTAAGGTTTTTTAAAAACGATCAGCGAAATCGGGATCCTTCTGATATTTGCGACCAGACTGTGAAACAGAACTGACAAGGCGCTTAAAAAATCAGCTTAAAAAAAGTATCGCACCCAAGGTGCTAACGAACTTGAAGTGGGGTTGTTTTAATCAAGGTTTGACTGTATATCAAATATGTCACAAGAAAAATTTTATTCTGCAATGCCATTTGGGTTAAAAATTCTTGCCTTCAAAATGAGATATAGATACCCTGCAGAAACCCTATTCTTCGATATAAAAAATATGCTGAAAAATGAATAAAAATAATAATGAGACTTTCCTCGATTTGTTGATCTTTTTGTTTAGCCAAAGAAAAGAAATGTAAACGGCAATTAGCTTTTTTTCTCCAAACAAACCGGTAAGAATTTTTTAGAAAAGAATGGCTTTATATATAAATTGATTTCCCAAGGTCATTTACATTGCATTTATTGTGCCTAGGTCCAATCAGCTAAAATCGCTCAATCACCTTTATTAACTTTGAAGTTAATAAAAAGTCATGGCTTGGGACTATTATTTTTTTAGAGATTTGTGACGTCTTTATCTTACTTTTTGTAATTAGAGTTGTCGAAAAAAAATTGTCATTCAAGCTTTACTCTCACAAATTCCGACAGAACATTTTGACATATGTCGTCGACCATTCGTGTCGTCGACACATCGGCATTTTGATATAATGTTAATATAGCTAAGTTCATTCTGTGGTTTGATATACCCATTCTCCTTCATTAAGTCTCATTTCCTGCATCTTATGATTAGGAGAAACAAATATGACCAGCTTAAATAATTTAGTGTGAATATTTTGCAAAAAGTTTTTTTGACTCAAAAATACGGGATGCAGCAGACTCGCCAACACTAAAAACCTCGCTAACTGCAAAAAACGTCAACGATTTTTTTAAATTTCTTATTTTTAATTTCCTATTTAATAGTTGACTGCCTTACCAGCCATGGGGGCCGTTAAATCGAATGTTTCGTTGGCTATTTTGGTTGCGTCCGAAAAATACAGCTTTTTACAACACTTCGAGAACATTATTTGTCATCCCAAATTTTTTAAATTTCGAGATTTCAATGTGAAAATTTTACTTTAGGTGCTCAAAACGAATTTCTGCTTTAGCAGCTTGCTCACATGGTCTGGCAGTCCCCCGCCAATTCAAAAATTCTTCCCAATCGTTGGATTTCTGTACGAATTTTTAAACTTGGTTTTTAACAAATCTAACCTAAAATTAAATTTTAGGTGTTATTTTGTTAGAAACCAAGTTTAAAAATTCGTATAGAAATCCAACGATTGGGAAAAATTTTCAATTGGCAGGGGACCACCACACCATCGTGAGCATGGTCCTTGAAAATACGGTGCGTTGACGTTATGTATTAATACCTTTTGTCCCAAATCTCTTTTTTTATAAAACCGCATAAAAAGCACCCAAATATTAGTCCGAGTCCCAGATTAGCCCGTAAAAAGTGCGTAAGCCCTTTATTAGTCCGTCCTAACTTACGCTGGCCTACCCCTAAGCTTAAGGCCTAAGTAGTTAGAACAAAGAATAGTTTCAGAATGGGGCAAAAGGTACGTAACGTCGATACCCTCGAAAATACTTGCGATATTTCGAGTCATAGATATTGGACAAGATTTATAATTATAGGATACTAGCCTCTAGTGAGTATCTGATCTTTGAAAAAAACATATTGACCAAATAGGATTGAATCATTTATTATTGCAAGTTTCTCAAATGAAATGGAAACTCACTGTTTTTCCAAAAAAGTTTCATTTGCTCTTATAAAAGAATACTACTGCTACCACTTCTATTCAATTAATTTTCGCTCATCGATTTCCTCCCCTCCCTCTTTTCCTCCTTCTTCAGATCATTCTCCTCAAATTTGACTGTTGGCGAAAAAGAAACAGACAGATATACACAGAATGAAATAAGAAAGTGAAAGGCGGGAAATGATTTCGATCTCACTTCCTCATCCCCCAATAGACCAGCAGTTTATTTGTCATAGGCTAATTTCTACTAGTGCTTATTACCAGCACACACACAATTATGCAATCTATTAATATTTGTGCAGTAGTGGCTGCAGAATTGCTTGATTCCAACTCAAACAATACAGTCCACTAGCAGTCAAACAGCTGTGTCCATGGTCAATCCACCCTGCAATTGGCCTGGTTTATATATTTTGCTCCAAATAGTCTGTTTGTTTCCCCTTATATTAGTGTAGCTGGGCTGGGTAACTAAAACACCTTGAGTTAAAGCAGGGATTAAGGAGCAAAAAGTGGGGGTGTTCTTGAGGACAACCGGTCTGCTGCTAACTAGCGCCCTCCCCCTGCGCACACTCACCTCCACCCGACTCAAGCAGAAAGATGTGCTGGTTGTTGAGGTGGGAGATGGTTGCTGGACAGCCCCCTTCCTCTTGGCCACCACAATCGAACTTTTGAAATAGCCTTTGAGTAATCCTCTTGTTGTGTGTGTTGTCTTCGGGTTACTGGCTTCTTGGCTAAACTTCAAGTTTTTTATAGTATTGTTGACACCTTTGAGTGGCGGGGTGTTGCCTTCAAGAACATATTCGAAGAGTTATTTCACTTTATATTTGTACATATTGTCTATTTATGGGTTTTTGAATACAATTGTAGTATTCACCTACTTCGAATTTTACATATTGTTTTTAAATCTGTCCAAATATTAACGTGACTGATGGTATCTTTTGTAAATCTTTGGCTAGTTCTGATAGTCTGATAGGACGTTCAAAATTTGCTTCATGGTCTCGTTTTGACTAACAAAGATTTTGTACCGTTTCATCCGAAAATTTTCTTAGACACGTATACCAAATTTTAATGGTGTACCAATAGATTTGTCGAATAACATCCACCGACTATGTTAACAGTAGGAAGTACAGGATGTATCAAGTGAATTCTCGGTTTTAAAATGAGCATAACTTTTTTAAAAAAATCTATTTTACAAAGCGACTTTTCTGGCTGACAATATTTTTGATATGTGATTTGAAAAGCACAATTTTCGCTTTGTCTTTTCTGTTGTTTTGGTCATAGTCTGTAGATGACCTCTGGATGGGCAAAGCCCAAACCAAATGGGGGACCAAACAAAGATCGTGTTTTTCACATCAAATGTCAAAAAATGTTTTCAGCCAGAAAAATCTTTCTATAAAAACAAAATTTTGAAAAAAGACCTAGAACAAACTTACAGCTCTTTTGAAACCGTTAAATATGTCGATACACCCTGTAGTGTGCAAGAAAATGCGATTATACACCACTTTTTATTGTTATAGTCAAGAGGTTTAAATTTGTCTACAAACTGATCGTTCAGATTAACTAACTCATCTATTCCAAATCATCGTTGAAATACCTGATTTAGTAGTAGCTTAAAGTATTTTCTTATGGTAAAGGGTTGCTGCTGCTAATATAAGCTAATCAATTGAGGGCAGTAGTAGTAGCACAGAAGAGATTTGAAGTGACAGTTTTTTGACCAAGTGTGTGTGTTGAGCAGCAGTTTATCCGGATCTCTGTTTTCAATTCTGTTATTTCGACTAAAAAGAACAGTTTGTTGTTTGCAGTGGGGGAGCAATAGCTCGCCTGCTAAATACAGGTTGCTCCTGATGTAAAACAAAAAGCCTTTTCGCTTGATATACGCCGCCTTTTTAGTCTCTGTAATCCTTGTCATATTACGTGACTACCAATATTGCTGTTATTGCATCAAATATAGCTGTTGCTTGCTGATAATATTTTTAATCTCTGATAAACAATAATTCCAGCAGCTCCATTCCCAAATGCAGTTAAGACGAGCCTTTATTAGTGCTCTCAACAGCCTGGCTATTCTGACCCTTGTGTCGGTGTCCTGTATTGCAGCAGCAGCTTCTGCTGGATCAGGAAACAATGCAGCAAGCAGAAGTTTCCCCCCACAACACACAGACGAATGCCTGAAGGCAAGTAAGAAGTGTGAAAGTGACACTGACTGCATCCACAGGCTTGCTGTGCTCCAGTCTGCTTGGTAGGAATCAATTTTCTCTATGGAAAATATGGCTGTGAACAGCGACGCGGTGCTGCCGCACATGTCAATCGCAAAGCCGCAGTCCCTACTCATATTAAAAAAAAATTCGCCAGCAAAATGCCGTGACATCAAATTTTCTTTTGCATTGCAGAATTGTCTAGGGCCAGGAGTGAGCCCGAAAATCTAGTTATAAATGGTGATGTCGGCAAAACATCAATATTGTTGCTAATGAAATTGACCTTGAAAAACTTCTGTGAGATGGTGACTGCATCGTTTTTTCTCTCTTTTGATCTATCTTAGGATATTTTGATGTTTATAATTTCGAGATCATTTAAATAAACGATATATATATATATAAAATAAATACAGTCGACGCTCGATAGTACGTACCCCTAAAAAGTTCGTTCCCCAGCTGGTTCTGATACTTTTTTTAGCCCAGTTTTTAAAGTGTTTCATCGGTACTGATTCGTCAGTCTAGTCCCAAATATAGCAAGGATTCGAATTTCACCGATTGTTTTTAAGAAATGATTTATTTTTGCGATTTTGACCAGCAACTCTCGATAGCATGTACACCTAAATTCTAAAAATACACTGAATTTATAACTTTTCGCAAGCAAGGTAAAGCCACACCAATCGTACCCAAAATATAATTTGACAATAATTAGGGTTGTTTTGAAGTGGTGCAAGTGGCTAGATAGGTTAATTTCATTCAGTCACCCAGCGGGGTACATTCATCCACCTCAACAACCCACCAAATGCAACCACCGAAGAGAAATAACAATATGATTCAGGGATTCTTTTTTGCTCAAAAGCTATTTTATATAAAAAAAATTAACAAAGTTTTCCATATTTTTTGAGATTTTTCAAGAAAGTGGTGCTGATCAATCAACCAAAGAGTTTGTTTGTCCACTCAAATAAATCCTACAAAAACAAATAAGTAGTAGCAGTTGTTGATTGTAAAACCGGATGTATTAGAGTATTATAGTTCTTGTCGGCTTATTGTTTTGTCCGACCAAAATAGTTGGAGTACAACTTCAATCATGTAATAATAAATAAGTGGTTGTGTATTTAGTGTGACCAACACATGCCAACCCCAGTGCAGAGAAGCTGCTTGTAAGTGGATTTTAGACAAAACTCATGTCTGATAATATAATTGTTTTGTGTTGCAGTGAACCTGTACCAGAACAGAGATGGCAGACAATTGCTGAGGACAGATGCCTCTTGTGTCCCGGTCGCTACGAATTAGAGAAGTGCGGTTTCTTGCCTAACAAAACACCCAAACACTGCAGTTTCGCCAAGCTTATCTGTGAGACTGATCTTCAGGTGGGTTGTAAGGCTAATCAATGTTTTTGCTAAATAACATAAGCTTGTTATATTTTGTGATTTTTATCTTGAGTATGACTCAACAATGTTGACCTTGTTATAATTAGGTCTTTTTTCTCGGTTCCACTACAGTCCACTCTCGATATAAGCACACCCCCTCAAGTTCGTTCCCGCCTAGGGTCCGACACTTTTTTAACCCGATTTTCGAAGTCTTTTGCCGAACCTGATTCGTCAGTCTGATCAGAAAAATCGTACAGATTCTGATTTCACCAATCAGTTCCCGAGATAGCCATAAGTTTGCCGAAAAGACCCGCGGCTCTCGATATAAGCACACCTAATTTTCAAAAAAGGTGTGCTCATATCGAGAGCCGCGGGTCTTTTCGGCAAACTTATGGCTATCTCGGGAACTGATTAAAGAAATCAGAATCTGTACGAATTTTCTGATCAGACTGACGAATCAGCTTCGGCAAAAGACTTTGAAAATCGGGTTTAAAAAAGTGTCGGACCCTAGGCGGGAACGAACTTGAGGGATGTGCTTATATCGAGAGTGGACTGTACATACTTTTTTAACTAGGCTTAGTTTAATCATAGGTTTTGCTGTACGAAATCAGACGATTTTCAACAATAAGAGGGGCAAAAAATTAAGACGGGAAACAGCAATTTTTTATTTATCGAAAGTTTTTATATGCATGTTCATAGATGTTTTTAAAGTATCTCCTAAAATACGTTTTTGATACTTTTTTGCCAGAATTGGAGTATCACTTGGACTTATCATACAAAAACGATTTTTTGTGTATCCAGTCGTTGTATTCAGTTATAAGTTGTATCCAGTTGTTGGCTTACCGATGTTAAAGTTTTCTGTCTTATTTTAAAAAATAGTATGAAGTCATCTATATTAAATTATATGCAAAACGAGAGTAGAACGAAACGGTTCAAAAAAATTTGCCGGTCCCCGCCTTTCCTTGGCGTGCCTCTTTGAGGGACTTTTAGACATAGAGTGGACTGTAAGCGAAAATTGGATTTTCAGCAGCGCCCACTAAATATATTTCGGAACTAGACTAAAAGATCAAAAAAAGTTAAGCTTGGCCACTTTTACATTTAGATCCCACGTCTATCTAGAAAAACGCATTTCTTATATTTTGTTATACAGTCTAGTGGTACATACCCCAATTGCAGTGCAACGCCAAGTGGGAAGTGTTTATATCGGAGTGTGAAGCAGAGACTAATGAAGGGAGGTGTCCAGACAAGTGCTCTAAGCAATTAAACGCCACTCTGGCCACTAATTTCGGTGGTGCTCTTGCCGACTGCACTTGCACTGACAAAGAAGACAGTAGGTGCATCCAGTTAAGGGAGGTGGCACTCCGCTCTTGTCTTACCGGCAACCACAATAAGGTTAGTCACTTCACTCACTTTAAATCCATTTTTTCTCCATTTCGTAACGATTGATAAATTAGAGACTTTGATAAATTATGAGATTTGACCTAAAGAGTTTTGACTCGAATATTTGCTGATAGAGTTGTTGTTTTAGGACACCAACACCCTGCCTTTGCCCCGACCCAACATGCATGAGCCTGAAGAGTCAGGTGAGCTAGACAACACCCACAACTTTGATGGCACCCACCAACAACATATTCCTGACTCAGCACATAGCACTCTACCTGCTGCTGCAGCATTCACACTCTCACTGTTATCATTTGTATTTGTGCGCTATTGTCTTTTTTGAGATGATTTATTGCTTTTAATCGTAATTTAAGGGATGTGCTTGATATCAAAGTTTTAAATGCGAATTATGGTCTATGAATAAAAAAAATTATTTTCGCTTGTGAAAATAATCACATCAAAATAATCTAGCGGCTTACTAATGTCGCCCTATAGGCTTTTTGTTTAGCATCAGGAGCAACCTGTATTTAGCAGGCAAGCTATTTCTCCCTTACTGCAAACAACAAACTGTTCTTTTTAGTCAAAATAACAGAATTAAAAAGAGAGATCCGGATAAACTGCTGCTGCTGCTCAGCACACACACTTGGTCAAAAGTGTGGCCTCATGTGACCCTATGGTCTGTGATTTCTTTGATTCTGACCATCTGGTAGACTGAAGCCCGAACCAAAAAAGAGGACACTCGAAAATAATATACAGTCGACTCTCGATATAAGCACACTCTGGAGGCCGGGCAAAAGTGTGCTTATATCGAGAGTGTGCTTATATCGGGAGCAATCTTTTTTTGAAAGAGAATGACCAAAAAGTACTGAGAAAAATCACATCATTTCGAAGATTTATTTCAAACACATAACAACCGAAAAGTTAAATAACTGAAAAGAAATTCGTGAATTTACTCTGTTTTTCGTTCACCAGGTCTCTTTTTTGAAATGAAAATATTTCGTGGCAAGACTTTAACGCCTTATTTACGATTCAAAGTTAACGTTTTATCCGATAATAAGCAGATGTGCTTATATCGAGGGAGTTTTACTGGCCTGCGACGGGCCCGAGGGTGTGCTTATATCGAGAGTGTGCTTATATCGAAGTGTGCTTATATCGAGAGTCGACTGTAGTTCCTTAAATTGTACGTAAAGTCTTTTCCGGCATATTTCTTTCGGCTAAGTTTCACAATACACCTCCCAGTCAATTTCACTCTACACCTCCAAGTCGATTTCTCTCTGCAACTTAAATTTATTTGAATTTTTAAATTTTAAATTTGCAAGTCTTCAATTGTTCTACATTCTTGCTTGCTCACTTGTTTTTATTATTTTGCTCCTTGTTTTCGTTCCTCTTTCTGCCTTACGTCTTGCAGCTCCTTTTGTTGTGTTTTAGATGGCTCTTAGGCGTGGTGAACCTTCAAAGAATACGCGACGGACTCTTGCTAAGCTGGATCGTCTCAGAAAAGAGGGATGCGTTGCTTACGTTTTCGGATACTCACGGAATCGTTTCGATCAATCGGCTAGGGGAAACTTGCCAAAAACGAAATTTGCCAAATACGAAATTTGCCGAAACGAAATTTGCCAAAATGAAATTTGGCGAAACGAAAGTCGGCAAAACGAAATTTGCCGAAACGAAATTTGCCAAATCGAAATCTGCCGAACGCAGGTTTTGCCGAAAACGAAATTCAAATGAATTTTAATGAAAATATATACGTTGTAGCAATTCAACGGTAGGAAAATTTCGTTTTAGGCAAAACCTACGTTTGGCAAATTTCGAAATGGCAAAATTCGTTTCGGGAAAATTCGTTTCGGCAAATTTTGTTTTGGCGCATTTCGATTTGGCAAATTTCGTTTTGGCAAATTTCGTTTTGGCAAAACATACGTTTGGCGAATTTCGTTTTTGGCAAGTTTCCCCTAGCCGATCAATCAGCAGTGCAGGAAGTGCGGAAAATATGACATGAAGCTGAATGAGTGAGCAAGTGGGTACGTTTAACCCATTTGTTTAAAATTCTTAAAGGTAATGGATATTTTTTCAGTCAAGTTACATGTCAATGCGGTGAAAGGATCCAGCCTGGTGGAAAGAAGTGCTCTGGTCAAGAAAGCCTCCTGGTGAATTCATTCATGACACGAAAAAATCTTCCAGTGATCGTCATCATGAAGTTCATTTATTGAGATTTGTTGTTACAGTTTTAAGAAAATATCCACGGATATATTCTTGATTTATTTCAGGCTGTCAGGTATGGAACAGCGGAAAATTGCCCAAGAGGTTGGTATGACAAAGGCCGTCTCAGTCGAGGTATCAAGATGTGGAGAAGGCTATCGAAGATGGATTTGTCTCTGTTCGCAAGAAAGGATCTGTTTTATGTAATTGTCTGTTGCTATAATTGTTTTTAGCTATAAATCTATATAATATATAAAATCGACTGGAAGGTGTAGATTGAGATCGACTGGGAGGTGTAAGGTCTAAGTGCTCCCTTCTTTCAGCTTCATACTCATTCAAGCATCATGAAAAAATTTTGACTTGGTAACCCAAGCTGTCTTTTCAAAAAAATTGAAAAAATTATCTTGGTGGACCAATTCATTCTTTTGAAAAGCGAAAACAAATGGTTTTTAGATTTTTAACAAAAGGAGCTGCAAGACGTGAGGCAGAACGAGGAACGAAAACAAGGAGCAAAATAATAAAAACAAGTGAGCAAGCAAGAATGTAGAACGATTGAAGACGCGCGAATTTAAATTTTAAATTTAAATAAATTTAAGTTGCAGAGAGAAATCGACTTGGAGGTGTAGAGTGAAATTGACTGGGAGGTGTAGTGTAAAACTTAGCCAAAAGAAGTATGCCGGAAAAGACTTTACGTACAATTTATGGGACTATATTATTGTCGAGTGTCCTCTTTTTTGGTTCGGGCTTCAGTCTACCAGATGGTCTGAATCGAAGAAATCACAGACCATAGGGCGACTTAGGAAGATTAGATAATATAAATGTCGAGTGTTATGTTTCATTATCACATGTTTCATTACGTCTACGATTTTCGCTTTCACAAAATATCAACACTACTTTTGCAGATGATACTCAAAGGAATTAGCTCCATAGTGATTTTGTGTAAAAATTCAGTAGAGTTCATACCAAAAGATTCACATGTCAATTCAATCCAATTCATCGAGGTAAACTGCTTAACACGAGAAGGGCCGACTATGATGTTTGTACTATCGACCTAACTTTTAATTCTGCGTCGACCTATGCTTTTCGTTTTTACGAAATTATAATCAAAACATGCTCTAACAAGCCATTTAACACGAGAAGGACGGATTGTAACAATTGACTACTCGGGGGTTTTCAGACCTGCTGAGCACGAATATCACAAAATCGGACCTCCGAACATAATTGCAATGCCCTTGAAAAGCGTATTTTTCTCGACGGCAGCTATAGTTTATTCTTTTGGCCCGTGAGCGGTTACTAATTATTTGCGCAAAAGACATTTGTATTATAAATTGTATTTTTCGTTTTGTGAACAACTCCCATCATTTCAAAGGTTTTTTTGATGATTTAGTCTCAGTTTTATTGGATAATTCATGCATTAACTAAACCAAGTGGTCGTCCACTTGCACTAAATTTTTTTTACGTTTTTTATGTTCCAAAACCTGTTTTCTGAACTAATTCGGGCAGGCTGAAAATGGTTTGATAGTGATAGAATGCCATTTTGTAGGGTATTTTTGAGATTTGGCAAAATCGAGTTTTGGTATATAAATTATTTCCAATACTCAAAAAAAACCTACAAAATGCAATTTTATCACTGTCAAATCTCTTCAGCATGCCTGAGTTAGACGAAAAAGCAGGTTTTGGAACATGAAAACGTAATAATTTTGATCTAAGTGAACGACCATTTGGTTTTAATGGTCTAATATACAACTTGGGTACTGCAAACTAAGTACTACCATGACGATATGCACTACTTAGAGACTACAATCCAGCACCACCATCCAAGTACCACTACCTAAGCACTTCCACCTGAGTACCGATACCTAGTCACTGCCCTGGTATAACCACCTAAATACCGCTTTCTTGGTACTACCCCCTCCATAAACAGGATACCGTACGGGATATGAAGCTACTCCAGAACTTGGGCTCCTGTAAGTCAACTCGCTGTTAAGCATTGCCAAATTGTGTTCAGGACACAATTCTGGATAGGACACAATGATTTGTAATCACTTTTAGTTAAATCCAAAATTCGGATTCTGGAGGTGGTTACCCATTTAGAGAAGGCTGCAGGTGGTTACTCTGCCCACCCTGAGGCTTACGGATCTTTCACAGAATAGTTCATGATTATTATTCAAGAAACAATAATGTCTGTTACCACTAGGATTCGAGCCTGTAAACTCAAAAATTTGGAGTGGTTATTTACCGTGGGGCGATTTGAAGAGTGGCAATTCACCGCCACCTGAAAATGTTTTGTAGCCACGAAAAATGGCCAGGAAGAAAGTTTCTGTAAAAAAAGTGAGTACTACTTTCTTGGTACTACCCCCTGCAGTTTGTCGTAAAGACTTGCAAACCCTCTTTTTATAAAATTCGCGCAAATGTCTTTCGCGCAAATGGGTGTGCGCAAATGTTTTTTGCGCAAACGGGCAGTAACGCCGTGAGCAGTGAATTTATTCAGTGCAGCATCTTTTTTCATACTCAATAAAAAGCCCTCTATCTGGCCTTTCTAACGATATGTCGTTTTTCTACATACAAACTGATTTTCGCGGATAGAAATTTGAAGCAATTAATAAAAGCCATTTTTTAAAACTTACCATTTTGCGAAAAGTATACGAAATATACGCACATAGTCCTGTAGCCACAAAACAGACTCCGGATTCAAAATCAGAATGAAAATTGGCACCAGACAGTGATTTGAAGTTATTATACAGTCAAACCTGGATAAAAATACAACACCGCCAAAGGGACCGACCCTAGGGTGGTGTTGGTCGGTGCTGTATTGAGGTGGTGTTGTATCGAGGGTTCACTTGACTTAATTTCAGTCAAAGCTGACTAAATAGGTCCATTTTCGGGTAGTGTTATATCGAGGCAGTGTTTTCAAAAGTCAAGGTCAAGTTCAAGGTCAAGGTCAAGGTAAAACTTGACTTTAAAACTTCAAGGTCGTTTTTCTCGATTTTTACTAAGGAAAATGGGTCTGAATTTTTTCCCTATCCCTTAAAGTCAAGATGTTGCGCTGAACAAAACGTACTTTTCAGAATAACGATATAATTTTTAAACGATGAGATATAGCCTAAAGTCAAGGTGAAATCACCTTGATTTTAGCGAAAGTCAAGGTCAAGGTAAAATCAAGGTGATTTTACCTTGACTTTAGGCTATATCTCATCGTGCAAAAATTATATCGTTATTCTGAAAAGTACGTTTTGTTCAGCGCAAAATCTTGACTTTAGGGGTTAGGAAAAAAATTCAGACCCATTTTCCTTACTAAAAATCGAGAAAAACGGCCTTGAAGTTTTAAAGTCAAGTTTTACCTTGACCTTGACCTTGAACTTGACCTTGACTTTTGAAAACACTGTATCGAGGGTAGTGTTATATCGAGTTGTTGTTGTATGCAGGTTTGACTATAGGCTGTCCAGCCTAAGTAAAAAAGAGCTCGAAAAATGTCTAAAAACCAGTTTGTCGTAAAAGACTTACAAACCCCTCTTTTTTTACTTATTTATTTATTTTTACTCAGGCTGAACTGCGTATAATGTTATTCTTTGTGACTTCAAATCACTGTCTGGTGCCAATTTACATTTTCGTAAAAACGAAAAGCATAGGTCGACTCAGAATTAAAAGTTAGGTCGATAGTACAACATCACAGTCGGGCCTTTTCGTGTTAAGGCAAATATTAGGGTCTGTTCGCCTAGTTGATTATTTTAAGCTAAACTTTAGTCATGCCTTCAATGCCTACTCACGAAGCGGTTGGTTTTCACCCTGTTTATAACTCAATGGCTAGAAAGTTGGTTTTGTAGCTAAAAAGTTTTTTAAACAGGCGTACAGTGAAATATTTAGAGACGCTACACAGGTTGTTATACTTTATCTCTCAGCTGTCCAGACAGATCAATTTAATCAAATTTTTATTAATTTTATAAGCTACGAGCAACATGTTTTAGCCTGTCGATACATACGCTGGCCTACCCTGGCCTACCAAAATTTTTGAGGCTATTTTATCCAGTGCATGTTCACCTTTGAAGCCATTTTTAAATTTTGCGCGGCACTACTCGGCAAGCTGGCAAGCGCCGTCGAAAAATTTAAAAATAGAAATATAGTTGGAGTCAGAGTTGGAGTATTCAGCATCTTGAACACCAATCACTCCAACTCCGATACAGAGCCAAAGTTTTTACACATTGGTACCATGGAAAGACATTGACAGGAAAGACATTGACCAAATTTTGGTCAATGTCTTTCCCCGCCTAGAACATTTTTAGGCTGAACACTTTTAGTTCAGCCGAAAAAGTTCAAAAAAGCTTTCAAAACACTTTTTTTCCCAGAATGGGGTGTAAATAGAGTTTGTAACTCAAAAGTTTGAAATAAAGTACAATTTGGTCATTTTCGTTGAAAAGCTCAATTTTCCACAATGCTTGTTGATTTTTGAGCGCCGAAAATAAAAATTTTGACATAAAATACAGAAAAATCTGAAAATTTCGAGTCCCAAACAAAGAAGAAATCTTTAAATAAAGTAAATTTACGTACCCTGGGTATAAGTAATTTGTACCATTTTGTACCTACTAGAGACTGAATTATTCTTGCTGGACACGATTCCATTGTTTTTTCAATAAGTTTCTACAATTTTAGTCATACTCCAGTGAAAGCGGCAAAGGGATGAGCCGTGAAAAAACGAAGGATGGTCATCGAAAAAGGCTAGCAGTTGGAAGCCTGTTGCAATGGATCCTAAACGCTTTGATGTCATGCTGACAGATGTCAGTGAAGCAGGCATAGAAGCCATTGAAAGTCTTTTTCAAGAGCGCAATCTGCGAGACGGCAAGTTTCCAGAAACCGCTTTCCCAGCCGAAGGAATTATCTTTGGACCCAACAAGGTATGTGAGTGAAAAGCAACTTGACTAACTAACCAACGGCAATTAATTATTTTTTAACACTCGGATGAGCGAGTAACCTCTTTGCCTGGTTGGACTCAGTATTTCACGCTAAACATAATGGTGTTTTCAGTTTTTGAAATTGTTGTCAAAAAAATTTTTGCTAGAGCCTTATGAAATTTGAATTTTTTCAGATTTTGACCTTGGTGCAAAAGTATAAATATATAAGCCATAACTTTGCGACAAACAATCTTTTTATTATTTTCTTTCCAGATTCGAATCTTCATAAAATCCTCTACAAAACAGTACCTTCTTGACATTCAGGTAGTCTATTGTAATAAAATAATAGCCATTTGAAAGTGAGTCCTTATCAAATGGCGGACACCATAATCTTTGGAACTTCGCGGCAGTATTTTTATATGACACAAGGCAAATAACTACTTAAAAGATAGCCCTGCCGCTCTTCTAAAAAATCTTTCTTTGAAAAAATCTTCAGTATAAAAAAGCTATGACTATTTTTAGTATTTTTGCACCAAGGTCAAATCTGAAAAAAATTCGAATTTTCATAAAGCTCTGGCAAAACTTTTTGGCAAAAAATTTAAAAACTGAAAACACCATTGTTTTCAACGTTTAATTCTAAATCCAACCAGGCAAACAGGTTACTAGACCATCCGAGTGTTAAATAAAGGGACAAAACATACACTAGGCAATAGTGCTGATAAAAATAAGTTAAAATTAATTCATATAAAATCAAAGGATGACAAACTTTAGAGGGCGGGGTGGGGGGGGGTGGTGGATACTTTGACTACAAAATGGAATTTTTCGATCCTCAGTTAATTTAATTTTTCTATTTAACCTCTTAATTTTTTTACGCCAAACGAATTATCGCAAATCCACCCGATAAAAACACATCAGATCAAAATTTTGAAATATTTTTTTTTTTCCTAAAATTTGCCTTGATCTCAACCTTGGTCCACACCAGGGACATTCTGGCAGTTTTGTAACTGCTTCAGAAGTAAAATTTTGTAAGTGCTCTAGTGGACATGATATTATACAAGTTTATACTTGAAATAACGCCAGAAAGCATGGCTACACTTTGTGCATAAAGTCATATAAGACTATGCCTGCAAATTTTTCTAAAAAAACATACCGTATTACGTCTAATGAGAGCCCATGTCCTATTAAGAGCCCAAAATTGAGTTTTTGGCATTTTGAAATTTCGACCATTTGCCTGGATTTGCGATAATTTGTTTGGCGTAAAAAAATTAAGAGGTTAAAAAGAAAAATTAAATTAACTGAGGATCGAAAAATTCCATTTCTAGTCAAAATAACGCCCCCGACCCTCTAAAGTTCGTCCTCGTTTAAATATAAAAAATAGTTAACTACGGCGAGTTTATTCCCAGTCAAGTTTAAGTAGTTATTTACGGCAAGTTTATGTACAGTCAACTCAAGTAGTTAACTATAAAGAGTGCTTTTTGAGAATTCAGAATCCTGTCAAATTTTTTCAGTCCAGCAAGATCCTCGATCCGGTTTTTTTCAAAATCCTATCCGGAATATCTCCGGTATCCCAAAACATCAGCACAAGTAGGGGTTCTTTTTATATTTTTGGCGTGAAAAAGCTGTTCATTACAAATTCGAAACTGCCATCATTGTGGTCTATGGCAATGGTCCTTTAACGTCTATTTTCAGAGATTAAGCTATTATTTGGTATGCCTTTTATAGAGACCCACTTTCCTTTTCAGAGATTGATAATTGACCTGGTCTGTCAGCATGTCAAACACAAGTTAGTTCCAAAACATGTTTTCTTCGTGGTGGACACGGCGTCTCCAGTCACATTTCTGTCTCGGAAATCAATTGAAGCTTTGGTGGAACCGAATGAACTGTTTCCAAACTCTCTGAGTGTGTTTGTACAAGTTCGTATTTAAAAGATTGTGATTTCGAGTTTTTACAGTAGAACCTCCATAGAATGTTTTCTCTTAAGAACATCCATAGAAAGGCATTATACTAAGCCTGGGGATAAACCTATAGGCGTACCCAGGATTTCCTGTTAGGGGGGGGGGGATTAAATGGCAAAAAAGCTAAATAAGGCTGAAAAAACTAAAAAAAAAATCTGACGGGGGACTATAGCCCGGCTAGCAATCTCCCTTTAAAAGGGCATGCTCGTCGCCAATGGAAATATTTTAAAAAGCGGTACAGTCGAGTCCCGCTAACCCGGCACCCAAAAAGTTCGTTCCCGCCTTGGGTCCGACACTTTTTTTAACCCCATTTTCGAAGTATTTTTTCAATTGTGTTTTTACAGTCTGATAGCAAATATCGTGAGGATCCCGATTTTGCCGATCGTTTTTCAAAAACCTAATATTTTGGCTCTAAAAGACCAAAACCCCGCTAACCGGCACCCTTTTTAAAATATGGTGCCGGGTTAGCGGGGTTTTGGTCTTTTAGAGCCAAAAATATTAGGTTTTTGAAAAACGATCGGCAAAATCGGAATCCTCACGATATTTGCTATCAGACTGTGAAAACACAATTGAAAAAATACTTCGAAAATGGGGTTAAAAAAAGTGTCGGACCCAAGGCGGGAACGAACTTTTTGGGGTGCCGGGTTAGCAGGACTCCACTGTACCAGGTAAATTCAAACGAGAATTAAAATGTCGTATTTTGGTGTACGGTCAGTTGGCCCACGGTCAGTTCGCCCCGTTTTTCAAAACAGACAGTTCGCCCCGTTTTTTTTTCAAACCAATAAAGTAACCATTTATTGTCATGAAAAGTATCTTTGATATTAAAAAAAATTTTCTATGAGATGAAAATGTCTGAAGCAATGAAAGGTGAAAGGGTCGAGCTATTTCACACAGAAAAAATCGGGACGCGAATGCTGACCGTAGCTAATTATTTGGAAGATCGAGAATCGCGTTGCTATGAATAGACTACAAGAATGGAAATATATGCATATGTTGGTTTGAAAAAACGGGGCGAACTGACCTGTCTCCCGTATTTTAGTAAAAGTCAATGAAAAAACTGCCATTTTAGTCACTTAATTCGGCCGTGAAGCAAAAACAACCGGCACCATTATGTTCAGCACACGCTGTTGTACCCGTTGTGACTGTTGAGCGCACCAGGGTAAGCCGTATCAAGAATGGCGCGAATTCAAAAAATTATTGAAAATATGCAATGCCGAAAATTTCACGAGTTGAATATTTTCAGTGTGGTTTTTATTGACTTTTAAACAAACATTGACGCAAAAATATATGTGCAACGTGTAGCCTAATGATTTTTCTACGAGATGCTGAAAAAATTGCTAATTAAAGTGGTTTGTGTAGAAAGTTTTGGCACATAGAAGTCATAAAGTCATAAATCCGTACCTCGAGAAACAAGTGGTGATTTGTCTTCACTTTACAAATAAAAATCTTCTATGCTTACGAGAAGTACTACCTAAGCACTAGCCAAAACACATCAAGGGTACCAAAGAAAAAAATCGGCATCCATTCAAAAAAACTCATCTTTTTGTTAGGATGAGGAAAATAGATCCATGGAGTAAATATGGAATATATAAATTCTTTGTAGGGATAAAGAAAATTGCACCTTTCTGTAATGATATGCACGGCTTTTCAAAACGCCCGAAAGTGTGTCATTTAGCTTTTTAACGTGTTTGCATGGCGCAGTGGGTAAAGCGTTTGATTTTGCTGTTTTTTGGGTCGCAGGTTCAAATCCGCCTAGTGACAGCACTATTATTTTTTGTGCTTTTTACTTTTCTAGGGCCAATTTTTGATGATAAACACGATTTTCATGTCAAAACGTACACTTTATCTAGTAAAACAACTGAAATCACTACTTTTCAATATCAGATGGTATTAAATCAGAGAAAATTTTTTGGTCAAATAACGAGTTTCTGAGAAAGCTTTGTTGAATACATTTCCTGATAATGACCAATCTGTCTCTCATCGCTGAAAAGCGCATTTCATCGCGATTCATTTGGTGGTGAAAAGACTCGATTGGCTCGATTTTTTGAGAGTCTTGTTAATACTCCTAAAGCCTCTTTTTACTTTACTCTGGTCCAGTTTTTCCTGCTCTGTCGAATGTTATACATTGATATTTAGAAGTTTAAGGCCCGTAATCTGAGCTTTCTTTCAACTCGGAAATCAATCAATTCAATAATAGAAAATGATGAGATCTGCCCTCTTGAAGTTGCATACGCAAAAATGATGACTTGGTTGCTTCATAGGGGCAGCTGACCCGCAAATAGTGACTTTTTAAAATTTTTTTTCTCACTATCGTGTTCAGCGTGAAATTCTGCACCAGGATGTGCTATCAAGTTGTATGGTTCTCTAAGCATGAAAAAGAGCTAGGGTAAATTTGCGCCAAAAAGAAATTTGCAAAATATAAGAGTGAAGTTTAACAAGTTGGGTGCATTGTCCAAGGATTGCCCTGGGGAATCAAAACCAGAATACGACTCAAACTCGGGGTTTTACTCACAGCACCAAAATACAATTAGGAACTAACTTTATTAACGCTGGCGAAATGACAGGAAGAGACAAACTATTTGATCCTGTTGACTCTGTAGTGTCTTCTTCTTCGTCGCTGGATTCTTCCCCATAGCAAGATTGGAGGAGATGGAGACCACCACAGCATTTGAGCACTGGCACTGGAGTTGAGCTCTGGAGAGATTCCCTCTGGCTTGGCTTGACTGGACCACCACCACAACCATCATTCACCGGCGCAGGGAAAAGACGTGACTTGCTGTTGGATCGGCTTGTGATGGCTGGATTTCTTTACCTAAACACAGTTACAGATAAACGTAGAAAATAGGTGTGGATAATTAGAATCGAACCAGTGGATCAAGACGCACTAGCCTTTTAGGACCATCCCCTCTGTCCACTTGGCGCAAAGACGCTAGCGTTATTGGTCTCTAAATACCTGTCGGTTTCTACCATTTCTTAATACCACGATAAAAATTTACCATTGCAAAAAGTTCGTCGATAAAGCGTGCATCTTTTTCTTGTTGCTCTTTTTCCTCAGTAAGCTCACGATGTTCATCTTCTCTGAGTCTTTTCTGCTTCTCTTAAACAGTACATAAAGCAAATTCAATATACTCAATAGTCATGTGAAACCTTACCAATTCGTGCTGTCCCGGCAGCTCTTGCTCTCTCTGCTGCGGCTGCTGCTGTACCCTTCCTAGATTGTTGCTTGGACCATCGCTTGTCAGCTGCGCATTGCTTTGCTTTTGCTTCGCTTGCTGAGCACATTGCTTTCGAGTTGACACCATTCTGAGCCTACAAATAACCCAAAGTTTATTTTGTATGAGGTTTGCGAGGTTTGTATTTCAGATGATGAGTTATACACCAAAATGAAGCTGAGGATCTCTACTTTCAGAAATACAGATCAATTTTTCAAAATACAGAATTTAGCAAACTAGAAGCCATTTTAAGTCTGAAACACGTTTTTCTAGTCAAATTTGAGGAGTTTTTTAATTTCCCGCGAAATTCGCTTGAAAAGCTAAATGACACACTTTCGGGCGTTTTGAAAAGCCGTGATATGGGAATTGTTTCTTTTCTTAGGGGTGGGATAAATTGAGTCATGGGTCGAATCCTATCTTAGGGCTAATTTTCCGTGTCCACACAATCGCGTTATCAACAAAAATGACTCCAAAAGGACAGTTTAGGTACCTCTTATCCCTTAAATGCCTTTTCAGAAATATTTATCGAGGTTTTACCATATTGAATTTTTGACGCTACTAAATTATAACATCCCCTTCCGTTTCTCGTTCCTCCCCCAATATTTAGCCTAGGCCTTAAGGTTAGGCTGAGGGTCTGGCCATTACTAATATCATCTTTTTATTTTAAAAATGGTGGTTTTAGTATTCTCCAAAAATTATTGAAGCGGAGGGGGTATATTCTGGTAGCTATGGGAGGGAGGGGGGTTGTGGTGTGATGTATTGTAGTGGCGTTAAATTTTCAAAGTTTTTGTTATACTTTCAGGATCAGAGTTATGCTATAGGATGTTATCTGTCAAGTCGCCATTTCTCAGATGCTAACATTCTTGGAATGAATGCTCTTGAAAAACTTGGTCTCTCCATAGACATCAATGCAATGAATTGTACTTTCCGACTTACAAGAAGAAACTTTTAAAAACAAAACTATTTTACTTGGCAAACAATTCTTCCAGAAAATCTTAATAAATGAAAAATTCTATACAAAGGAAGTATCCTAGGTGTGTAGACTGTATTTCTAACTATACGATGAGTAAAAATTTTCTCACTAAAATATTTTTTAGAAAAAAGTTATAACTCCTCCCGACGGAAACTCTCTTAAGATTTTTCGATAAAACACCGCATTTTCAACCATACCCATAAAAAAAATTAATTTTTGCAAACAAAAAGCAAAATCTTATTTTAAAAAGTCTCCGCCGTTTAAAGGGCTTTCCAATAAGACCAAACTTTACAATTAAAAGGAAGGGTGCATGCAGTCTTGGCCATGCCTGGATTTTATCAACCGCCACATCAACCATCAACCGGTTGATGGGTTCCCGGTTGATCAACCGGTTGAGTTATTTTTTTAGTAATTAACCTAGGAAGAGGGTAGCCAAGGGGATTAACCATAATGAGGCATCCATGAGGTGGGTGGTCAGGAGAGGGGTACCCAGGAAGAATTTACGCAGGAGGGTGCTACGCAGTAAGAGGAAAGCTCGGAGGTAAGTACTCAGGAGAAGAGTAACCAGGAGGGCAGTTAATCAGAAGGAGGGCAGCCAGGTGGGGCGTGTGTTTGATTAATATTTGCGTAATTTTTAAAATACGACGGTGGCGCCGATAGGCTCCTGTTGCTCCTAGTATACCGTATAACCTCTATTAAACGGGCACCCCTACAGTTAACGTTTTTCAAATTTGCTTTGCTTTTTTAACCCAATATTGTTTATTTTTCGAAACGGATGACCACTCATTTTGTAGAGCTTCACAAACTCTACGAAATGAGTGGTCGTCCGTTTCGAGAAATAAACAATATTGGGGTTAAAAAAGCAAAGCAAATTTGAAAAACGTTAACTGTAGGGGTGCCCGTTTAATAGAGGTTATACGGTAGTGTATTTTTGAAGAAAATTCCAAGCTTAAATGTAAAATAGTGATTCAACTCTGATTCCTAATAAATTTTTTGGGAAATAACCACTGAAATAGCCAATAGCTGTTTCAGGCGGTACTAGGGTTGGTGAATCACCGGCAATTCAATGATACCGGTTAGTCACCGGTTAGCCACTGAAAACCGGTGATCTATTATTTAGCTTCCATAGTGATTTTTTTAACCATCCTAAAATAACTAATCAACATGATCTATAAACAAATCCTATTTAAGAGCACTTGTACTATACCCCAGCACTCGATTGCACTATACCCCCAGCAGCTCGAAACCAGTACGAGACCACAACAAAATTTTAGATTTTTTTCATTACTTTTATCACTTTTATTAGATTAATCCCATTGTGCAATGTCTGGGATATTTCAAAGTAATGAAGCATTTATCTCAAAGTACAATCGAGTGCTGGGGTTATAGTATAGTTTAGTCCACTCCATAAAATAAATGCCACAATGTCTCACATTGTGACTAAAGTATAGTTTAGCCAAACTCACAATGCCAAAGACTCCAACAAGTTGTTCTCGAACGAGCCGGGTAAGCCAAATAGTTTGTGGACCGATGGATGGTAAGCCAATTGGAATATACATGACATAATTCATCATAGCCCTAACTTAAGAACGGTGTTCCGAGTTTCGAACACTATTAATTGAAAAAACTGAGCACATTCTACATACATATACATTTATTTACAAACGCTTACGCAGAATATCCACTATGACATATTATTACATGTTTTTGAACTAACTTGAACGAACTAAGATCATCATCGATGTGGATACACAGCTTAAATTTACACAATGCGTCCATACCCAGAAGATTTGTTACGGCAAAGTGAGCACCCGACAGAAAACATTGAATACTGGCTTTTGTTCCCTAAAAATATGATATAATGACGAAAATGCTCTACAGTTGAAGCTCTCTATAACGACTCTCAAGGGACCGGCTAAACCGAGTCGTTATAGAGAGCGTCGTTATAAAGAGCGTCATTTTGACTTGAATGAATTAGCTCAGGACCAAATAGTTCTTTTTCCCGGATCATTATAAAGAGCGAGTCGTTATAAAGAGCGTCGTTATAGAGAGCGTCGACTGTATTCGATGGAAATACACCTATACTATTGTCTTTGGTTGACCCAATTTCCAAATATTAAGAAATGAACTACAGTCGAACCTCGATAAGCCGACACCCCAAGAGACCGAACTCAGGGTGTCGACTTATCGGGGTGTCGTTTTCCTTATAGTGTCGAGTACCTGGCCAAATCAGGTGTCGACAAGGTGTCGGCTTATCGAAGTTCAACTGTACCGTTTTTCTAATAGAGTGGCATGCTCTAATAGAGCGACCCCCTATTTTTTACCAGAAGTTCAAAGCTAAAGCCATTTTCGATTGACAATCTTCCATTTTTCGGAAGCTTGAAAAACATAGCGGCATGCCGTTCTATTTCTATTAGAGGAAATACGGTGATATGCATTTTTTTAATGTCGTTTTGAACCACATTTTCTTTGCCGTGTTTCGGCGTTTTATATCTCAGGTATGTGGCAAGACAGAGTAATTTCGGAACACACCCCTCAGTCAAAAAAGCTTGGTGAACCAAGGCAAATTTTTTTCAGTTCAAGTTTTTACTAAAAAATTACCAGGCGAATTTCACTAAGGGGTGTGTTCTGAAATCTGTCCGTAAAGACATTTAGCAGGGATTTAGGTGAAACCGAGTAGCTCAGAATTGTTGGAGACTAATCGGAACGAGCTTTTCGGTGTGTCCTAAATTGTTGAGTGAACTTTAATACAATTCTCATATTAGTGTTCCGTATCCAAGTTTTTTTAAGAGGCACAAGATCTGTTTGCATTCAAATATTGGGTCGGTAACATATTATGGCCTCGACATTTAAAAATTTCACATCAGATATATTTTTCATTTTTGAACATTTTTATACCTCTAAATACAGGGTTAGTCATAAAAACACGGACATTTTTAAAAAATTTGCGTAGGTAGCTCCTTGCCCATCGATTTCCCCAGGAAAATGGCAGTAATCAAGCTACCTGGGAGCTCTTCGAATAAAAAACACAACGTCCAAATAGAAAGACAACCACTTCACACTAACAAACAGCAATGAGAAGAAATGCGGCCACAAATTTCATGCTAAAATTTTCAACTAAATTCTTTCAGAAAATGTCCGTATTTTTTTGAGTAACCCTGTACTGGATTTTTTTTAAATTTTGTCAAGGCCTTCCGTGGACAGGGTAAACCTAGATTTTGACCGGGACTCAAATTTCGCGGGCTCACCACCCAACTTTGGGTTATTTTAACAAAACAGCAAACGAAACGGAAAAGTATAAAAAGGAAACATGAATCAGAAATTCCGTTGCACCCTTGGTCTCCATCTAGTAGAGCATTTAAAGTAGTAAATAAAAAAACTTACATTAATAGGGCAGTAAAGATTGTTTGGGAATATTGCGCCTTCACCAACAATGGCATCTATCGTCCTGCGAGACAAGAAAAAAACGGGAGAGCCTGTATCAACAAGGAAAAAACGTGAATTGCTTTCTTCGGCTTGCCAGATCGATGAACCACCAAATCTATCATTAGTCGCTTACAAAATTAAATGTTAAACAGGTTAGAGCAACTTGTGCACCAAAATACCTTGTTCAGTCCGAAATTATCCTTTCCGCGGGAAAAGCATCAACTGGGGCTCTTCCAGAACGAAGATTTAGACGACCTTAGCACTTTTCGACATCTTTGAGTCCCTTTTCATTGACATCCGACAAAATACGTCATAGTGACTGTGAGAATAGGAAGGCATCATCTATAAGGAACTAATATAAAAAAACTCGAAATAAGTTATTCAGTACTTCTCGATCAGACAGGTTTGGCACTAAGCTCGTCATGCTATTTAATTCACTCATTTCTTCATCGCCGGTGGATTTATTGACTAAATAGCGTTTCTGAATTGTAGAAATATAACAAATTTCGGTTTTCCTGCGTAAAAGGTCAGCTTACATCATATATCAACCATGAATTTGACTGGTTCTCTTTAGAAATAAGAACACCTAAAAATGAATAATAAACTCAGCAAGTATTTTTTTTTAGTTTTACAAAAGACTTCGTCCAATAAATTGTTGTATTTATTATAAAAACTTACTATTGCCGACACTCTTATCAAAATAAATCAAACTGCGTACGAATTTGCTGCACACTTTAGACAAGAAAAAGCCAGTCTTGAAGACCATCTGAAAAATCATGTTTACAGCAATACATTGTATTGTCTATTATATACCGTATTCACTCTATTAACTCCCCATGGGAGTTATTTTTCAACCCTCAAAAAATCGGAAATTTTTTAGGTCGATTTTGAGATTTTTGGGTGTTCAACCACAGTTTGAAAACTGGAATTAGGTAATCTCGTAGTAACCAAGAAAACGCAAAAAACAGATGTGCAAAATGTTTGCTTTAGGCTGAGATATGGGGTCCGTAGGTGGAGACTTATCAGAGGGCGGGAGTTATTTGAGGGTGGGGAGTTATTAGAGGGTGGGGAGTTAATAGAGTGAATACGGTAGTCAATTTCTTTGACGTCAAAAGGGCGGAATAGCAAAACATTTGTAACAAAAGATGCGTAACAAAAACAACGCCTCATAATTCGTTTTTGGACAATTATGTACCTATGTATCTGACATCTACATGGATAAAGTGCACTTTGCAAAATAAAAGCATTTAAGGTGTAGGATAGTTTTACGGGAAAGACCAAAAAGAAACGTGGTCACTTAGTGTTTTCGGAAGTTTAATACACTTCTTATATGCAGGTTTGACTGTATTGCCAAGTAGTCGGAAAAAAAATTGACAAATACAGTCGACTTTCAGATTAGCGTACAGTCGACTCTCTGCTAATTTCTAAAAAAGTGATCACTATGGAGAGAGCCGCGGGCCTCTTCGGAAAAACTGTTGCCATTGACATAAATGACTGGCATAATCGGAATCCTTGCAATATTTCGGACAGGACTGGCTGAAGACAACTGGCATAAGCCTTCAAAATTTCAGTTAAAAAATTGTAGGACCCTAGGTGAGAACGAACTTTGGTTCTAGTCGGTTAAAAATGTTTCAATTATAAATGATCCAATAAAAAAGTGCTCCCGATAACCGACTAGAACCCGAACTTTTGGATGATCACTATGGAGAGACTCGACTGTAAGTGGTAACAGTTCGTACACGCCTATGGTCCACACATTTCTACCATCCTTTTTTATGGTAGAAACTCTTTTACTTTTTTAAATAGTGTTAGACATAGTTTTACGGCCGGAAAATTCGGCGCAGCGTTACTACTCATTTGCGCAAAACTCATTTGCGCAAACTCATTTGCGCAAACTCATTTGCGCAAACTCATTTGCGCAAACTCATTTGCGCAAAACTCATTTGCGCAAATTTTTTGAAGTTACAGGTTCGAAAATATTACTACCCAGGAGTTTTACCTGAGTTCTTCAACCTGGGTACGACCACGTGGCACGGTTTGCATGAGCTCACAACATCGTAAGCTCATCCTCATGAGGACCGATTCTCACGTGAGCTCACCTCAAGTGAGGAGACGTTTTTGAAATTCTCACGCAATCTCATGTTGCATGAGCTCACGTCGTCCTCGTCCTCATGAGGTTGAGGACAAGCTCTTGTCCTCATGAAATTCTCATGAGAATCCCTTGAGCTCATGAAATTTTTTGACCTCATGAAGATTTCATGATTTCATGAGAATTTTAATATGCTCGCGAAGTGCTTGTTCTAAAAATTCTTTGTCTTAAACGAAAACTTGAACTTCAGGCTAAATTTTTAGGACTCTTGTATACACCTGCCAGTTTCTATCTTTTTTCAGGGTACGTGTCAATTTTCCGCCGACCATTTTTCCGCGAACAATTTTCCGCCGGCCAATTTTCCGCCGACCCGTTTTCCATTCATCAGATCCTGATCCGGCCTGATTTAGCCTAATCCGGCCTGATCTATGCGGCCCGGATTAAATTCGGAGGATGAATTTACCGGAGAATGTATTTATCAAGGATGAATTTAGAGCAGCGCCGATCCTTTCAACAATTAAGACTAATGCATAGACGAAAGCTGATGTGAAAAAGGAAATTGAATTAGGGCAACGTAAAATTTTTCGGTGGAAAATTGACCGGTGGAAAATTGTCTACGGGTGAACTGTTGACTAACGGTATACCTCATGAGGACGTGAGCTCACCTCACGTGAGGAGACCTTTTCGAAATTCTCACGCAACCTCATATTTTATGAGCTCACGTCGTCCTCAACCTCATGAGGTTGAGAACAGGTTTTTGAAATTCTCACGCAACCTCATATTTCATGAGCTCACGTCGTCCTCATCCTCACTCATCCTCACGCCCGAAAATTTGTCCTCACGCAAACCGTGCCACGTGGGTAGAACAAAACCAAGTGGTCGTCCACTTGGTTTAAAAAAATTTACGTTTTTCATGTTCCAAAACCTTTTTTTCTGTATTGATTAAGGCATGCAAAATTTGTTTGTCTACTCACAATAATCCACAAAAGTTTAAGGTCGACCACCTTGGAGTGGGTAACTACCCACGGTATTGATATTCCAGTTGATATTCCATAGCAAAAGCCGACATTTGAATCGGGACACGGACATTTCACTGTTCATTTTTTTAAGTCCGATTTTGTATTTATTCATTTTTTTCTGTGTTTTTCTTTGAAAATCGATATTTACTATAAATATAAAAATTTAGCAATCTGATCGATGCTAATATAGAGCTCGTATATAAAGGGTCAGCCCTTATCCCGGACCATGTACCCACAAAGGGGCTTCCTATTGAATTAGGTTGCCTGCCGAAGGCAGGCAGGTAGAAGGAGAAGAATATTAACCAAAATTAAATGGGGCTCAAATGCGGGGCTCAAATGCGGGGGCTCAAATCCAAAGGGCTCAAATGCGTGTTAACGGCTCACGGTGTTCCGATTGACTCATTGTAATAATAATTGTATGTAAACTGACGGTGAATTGTCACGTACCCCGATTTTGGATAGGGTACATTGATTTTTTAATACTTTCAGCTTAATCCAAATATCGGATTCTAGAGGTGAGTGCTTATTCAAAAGAACCAGGTGGATCTCCTATCCAACCTGAGGTTTAGTGGTCTTATAAAAACTAGTTTATGGTTGTTATTCAAGAAAAAATAATTTCTGCTACCACCTGGATTCGAACCTGTAACTTTAAAAAATTTGCGCAAATGAGTTTTGCGCAAATGAGTTTGCGCAAATGAGTTTTGCGCAAATGAGTAGTAATCCGGCGCAGGGCGCCGACACCAGCACCGGTCTACCAAAAAATCGGCGCCGGCGACAGCGCCGCTCTACCAAAAAATCAGTGCCGGCGCCAGCGCCGACTTTGAAAAATTTTCGGCGATGGCGCCGACGCCCTAATTTTGCTAAAATTTTTCGGGCACCGGACCTGCGTCATTGTAGACATAAAACTTGAAAAATGGAGATAAAACAAGGTGCGTGGTCGTGCAGCTTCTGGCGTCACGTTTTGTCACAAGACCCAAAAAAATTGGACGTGGAAAATGTTAGACGCAGGGTCCTTGCGGTCGTTGGAACTAGACTGACCGAAAAATTCAAAAAACTGCATAAAAAAGTGTCGGACCCAGCTGGGCGTCGAACTTTAGAGGTTATATCAGCACTCCAATGTAGAAAGTTAAACAAAGGGTAATATAAAAAACAAAAGAAAAATGTTATCATTAGATGGATTCGAATCTGCGACCCACAAAATAAAATAATATGACCCTTTACCACTGGTTTCCACTGCGCTATGAAAGCACGCGCGAAAAGTCAAAAACAAACAAAATCGGAAAATTTCTGCGTCCAATAATTCTGGTGTTTTCGTCTCGAGACAATAAAAAATATGAAAATTTGAAGAAAAATTTTAAATTTCATTTTATAATTGCAAGTGAACCCTGTATAGAAGCTTTTTCAGAAACTTTTGATTAGAAGATCAATTTTTTGTCTGGATAATTTGAAGTATACCTTATCGGTAACTGCACAGTATTGAATTAACGCATACGTTCGGAATAGGTCACGCCTGGATTCTCCGGTTTATAAAGCCGTCAATGTAATTTTTTTTATGGGTATTCTACTCAATAGCTAACCTCCTGATTTAATATTCTTAATTAAGTGGCTTACCGTATTTTCTGGAATTAGATAGCTGACCGCTTTGTTTTTCAACCATCCTCTAGGGGTCGGCCTAATTAGAGTGTATTCTGTGGCGTACGCAGGAATTTCTGATTTTTGGATATCAGGGCTGAAAGTTCTAACCTCAGTGTCCATGTGCCATCTTTCATGAGTCAACTTCGGAGTTTTGGTAAAACAAATTTGACAATTACAATGTTTTTTCTAACGAATTTGCATAGTGGTTTTATGTTTTCATTTTATGAATTGATTCAAAAAGAATTCAGTTCTCAATTTCAATCACACAGATTAGTTATATGCCGAATCTGTGATAAGAATTTGTTGACGCTGTTTATGGCCTTTTCCTGTTGAGACAATACTTTTTTTTGGCGCAAAATTTTTTTTGCGTAATTAGATTAAAAATTTTCAACCTTTTTGAAAACTTTTAGAACCATAAAGTAACCCTGCGACTCTAGTTTTAATAAGATATCATTTATTGCATCATCTCTAAAAATTTAACACAAAAGGTACAAGTATGAACCAAATCAGAGCAACAATTTTGTTCATACTTTTACCTTTTCGTATCACATTTTTCAGAGATGATGCGATAAATAATACCTCATTAGAAACTAGAGTCGCACGGCCACATGATGATGTTAAAGCTTTTGCAAAAAATTGAAAATTTTCAATCTAATGACGCAAAACAAAAATTTGCGCCAAAAAAGTAGATTTGCTCCAAAACGTCTTTTTTCGCCAAAAAAAGAAGTATTGTCCTGTCTGTTGTTGGTTTTTTCAATAAATTTTTCTGTCGAGGGAAAAATATACATGTCATGCCACTTTAAGTACTGGACACTTTATTTTACTGAGATAAGTTTATTTATTTTACTGAGGTCAGACATAAGATAGAAGAACCCGAATAAAGTATATGGATTAGAAAAACATTGGATAGAATAATGTGTTTTATCAAAATCCGATTTTTTTTGTTCATAGTTGTTGTAAATCTGATATCAAAATGTACGAATTTATCGAATTTTCAGAAAGGTAATTTATTTTAAAACCCAAAAACTTTACTTTTTTGAGAATGTACATTATTTTAAAGTTTTGAGTGGGCAGCCCTCACCAAGTCTGTCCTCCTTTGAAGGGCCATTGCCGTCTCTGACGACGGTTGTCCCCCGCCAATTCAAATTATTTCCTAATCCGGCACCCCTCGCTAATCCGGCACCCCGAGCTTAGTTTGGTTGGCCGCCGAAAAAAACCCTTAATGTTCACCC
Organism: Ditylenchus dipsaci; assembly: GCA_004194705.1. Lineage (NCBI taxonomy): Eukaryota > Metazoa > Nematoda > Chromadorea > Rhabditida > Anguinidae > Ditylenchus > Ditylenchus dipsaci. The sequence goes on along the minus strand of SADC01000125.1, from coordinate 5,479 downwards.
TCGACAATCTGGCACTCCGGTGACCCGGCACTCTCGCTAATCCGGCACTCCAACGCTCAACACTCCCGATTAACTAACCTCAGTAATCCGGCAGTCGTATAAAATAAATTAATTAAACAACATTTGAATTAATATTTTGTTTCAATGTTCTCAATTGGAAAACTTCTTCTACAAAGAGCAACTTAAAAATAACCGCAGAGTGAATTAACAGATTTTTTTAATGGTTTAATGTGATTTTCGATTGTTAAATTTCGTCTGAAACATCAGGTTGTCCGAAAGTTTGCGACCACCCTAAACGTATTTGTCTTTGGTTTTTGGCAATTTGTTCAAACCTTTTTTTAAATCATAACGATGCGTTGAGAGGACTCTACCTGGTCTCCCTATCCAACAATTCAAATTTTGTCTATTTTTTTGTCTAGATATATTATTTTTGTCTTTTTTGTTTTCTCCTTCACAAAAATATCTTTTACGTGCATTAAAGCCGTTAAATTACTGAAAACAACAGTTAGACTCTAAAATTTTAAGACATTCCAGGATGGTTCAGAATGCTACAATTTTCGTTGGTTTCTAGGTTGCGGCTTGACGGATTTCATTCGTCGATGGTGGATAGTTATGGAACAAGATGATTAAAACGATAAATTTGTTACTGAATAGTTATGAATGATTTATTTGTTATCGAATCGTTATAATTTTAGAAAGGTTAAAAGACGGTTCTATTTAAAAAGGTCAAAACAAATGTGTTATGGGTAGTGCGAACTTTCTGACCAACCTGATAAATCTTCAGTGCCTTTTATGTACGGTCTACGCTTTATATAAAGACATCTCTTTTTAATAAATATATGAAGACATCTCCTCCTTCTCTCACTGGTATTGTGCTAAATGAAAGCTTAACATAACCCAAAAATGACGCCAAGTGGGGTCATCCAGAAGCACCCTCGCTAATCCGGCACCTCCGCTAATCCGACACCCAAGGACAGGTCCCGAAGGGTGCCGGATTAGCGAGACTCGACTGTTCTGATACTGACGGTCAAGACGATTTTTGGTGGGAGTTCAATTTTTTTTAAATTAAAAACCCAACAATTTTTAGGGGCACTTCTATATTTTCAGGGACACTTCTAATGCCAAAATTGTACTTTTATCAGTGCTCCAAAATTTTCTTTATTCATAAGGTTCGTTCTTATTCGGGATAGAACGCAAAAAGGAAATTCACGAAACCAAGCCACAACCACCTGAATTTTGGTGAGTGCTTGTGCTAATCAAGAAAAAGCAAAAACAGATTTGCAAAATGCTTGCTCTAGGCTGAGATACAAGATCCATATGCGGGGGATTATTAGAGAGTGGAGGATTAACAGAGAAAATACGGTATCACCGTCAAGATGCGGTACATATATGTCGTGTCTACTTTTTCGGAAAATAATTCATTTTCCTTGAAATAGTCGTTCATTTCAAATCGTTTTTAGACCACTTGACCCGTCCAAACACCCGAAATATATAATTGAAAAATGATCTGCATGAAGTTTTGATCCAACGAGGTATGACCGCGCTCGGGGTTCCGAGTGTTATAGAGAGGGCCTTTCGGCACTTATTCAGTCCGGAGGCGCATTTTATTTCGTAAATGATGTCTAAACATCTTCTAAGACATTTTATACGCTCAAAACGATAAAAACATTGTTTTCTTATACTTTTTACATGAAAAATCATTTTTTTTTAAAGTTTTTGACTAAAATCTGACTTTTTGCCTTGAGGACCAAGGTGAATGAATGTTGGTGAAATTCGAGTCAAAAATTTATTTAAATAAAATCGCTGTTGTGTGGAAGAATGTCAGGAAAGAAATTGTTATAGTTTTTAGCGCATAAAGTTACTTAGAGAACATTTAAACATGGTTGGCGAATAATATATAAATGCTACCTCGCCCCGCCTCCCCCCGGACAAAATAAGTTCCGGCCTTTGTAAGGCATAAATTGGGGATAATAGTTCTCCGGGCTGAGCTGTACTACACCCACAGCACATACCGTATTTACTCTAATTATAGACCAGTCTCTAATTATAGACCACCCCCGGTGGGGGGTTGAAAAATTATAGACCATGGTCTATAATTAGAGTAAATACTGTACTTGTACAACACCCCCCTCCCCCCTCTCAGCAAGAAACTGCCCTCCGCCACCTCCTAATTCAGTCCAATGCAAATATAATTAAAAAGAACTGTATATTTGGTGAGTTTAGCAAAACTGTTTGTGTTATTATTTTTGGTCTAGATCTTCCTTAGTTAACTGAGAGAACAGCTTTTCAACACCGGCTGAGCTGGCAGGGATGCCTAGGATGTTTGGTGCCATCGTATTCAGGATGGGTATGGCTCTGGCTCATGGCTTGGTACGGCTCATTTTGAAACTCCATCGCCTTGAAGGCTTGTTTACTGACTACTGACAAGTAGGCTTTGATTTCCTCAATTCCAAGGATGTAAACTGCAAGCAAGATATAAAAAATTAAGCAAAACGAACACTCATCGGCTGTCAAAATGCCATGTCAAAATTTGATGTCATAATTTGAAATTAAGTTGCCCCTTTTTTCGGTTAATGAAAAAACGGCCCGAAAAATTCCTGCACCGCACCGACCACTCGAATTCCCGCACCGGTGCCGTTACACCACTGCTTCCAATTACTATTTGAATTATAAATCTTATGTATAAATGTTTGTCTCAGATTGATTTGTCGCAATCTCAATTGTCGCAATTTGAAATGTCGCAAGCTATCGCTGGCCCAAAATTCAGTATTTTGATCAAAATTTTAAATAAGGGTGAAAAAATAATTAGACTGCAAATTTTAGACTTTAAGAGGGTCATTTCAGTTACAGCCGATCAAATTCTTCTCTTACAGACGTTAGTAACTTACAGTTTGAATTTAATTTGTTTAGCAGCGAAAAACTTTTGATAGTAGAAAAATTATTGGAATTCAAAAAGCATTTATCGGCAGGTCATAGATGTTATAGATTTTGGTGTGTTGTCGCAGCATACCATATTTCCTCTAAACAGCCCCCTGGCTTTGAGGGTCTGTATCTGGGAGCACAGTCAGTATTTTTCAAAGCTGTTTTATTGCTTTTCCGGCACAGGTAACGAAGAAGCACCCACTCGAGTAAAGAACGAGCACCCACTCGAGTAAGAACAAGCACCCCCACAAGCAATAAAACATTTTAAAATCGTGTTTACACAAAAAAATAATTATATACCGTATTTTCTCTATTAATGAACCCGGGTTCATTATTTTTCAACCCTCCAAAAATGTTGAAATTGTAAATCGAAAATGGCCTAACTCTGAATCCTAGTCAAAAAATCGAAGGGGGGTTCATTATTAGAGAGGGGTTCATTAATAGAGAAAATACGGTAAACAATTTAAAAAAAAATTGCCTTGGTCCCCCAAGCTGATTTGACTGGGGTGCTTGTTCTTTACTCGAGTGGGGTGCTTGTTCTAACCTTGGCCCTTTTTCTTAATCCAAGATCTACCGATTCCGCCTTTTAAAAATTTTGGTGAGCACCCGAAAATCTCAAAATCGTTTTTTTTTAAGATTTTAGTTTTTAAGATTTTCGTGGGTTTGGAAAAGGTCCCCGAGGGCCTTTTTAAAGGAAATACGGATTTGCAGTACGATTCAATCGAAAAGAGTTTTCAAAAGAGTAACCGCAAAACATTTTGTTTTTTTTCAAAAATTTTATAATGTTATGAATATGTGTTGACCTTATTCGAAAGCCGAGACTTTACTTTAAAGGGGAAACTTTCTATGCGCATCGCCTAGAGTCACAGATTTTGATCCTCTTGGGTACATACACCCTTTTTTATTCTACTTTTTAGCAACTTCGCTGACTTCTAAAAACTATCGAGCAATCAATTACAACCATTTCCAGCACTGCTTTACTGTCACCAAGCGCCCTTATTTGGGATTTCATGCAAAATGACAGACCTATCTAGGATGGCATGGAATTGGATATCGTTGAATGTTTTTTGAACTCTAGCTCAAACTAAATATTACTTTTTCTTTTCTTGTGATAGCTCAAATGAAAGTCTAGAGTCTTGGCTACATTAAGCACGTGAAGTGTGAATTGTTAAAAAAGTCAGAAAATATCAACCAACCCAGTCAAGGAAGAACCCCAAAACGATCGATTACGAAAATTTATCGTATTTTAGCCTAGTTACAAGCTCCAGTATGTAAAAGCCTGAGGTGATAACTTTATTGGAAAGCCAAGAGTGTCAGGATCATTTCGACACCAAATTTGGTAAAGTAAAGGATTTCAAAAAGAAGTTATCAGCCAGTGGAAGTCGAACCTTTTTTTTGCGTATAGTAAGCTCCCCCTCCTTTAAGATTATCACAATTGTCTATACATGATATACACCCACATGCCTGATAGTGTTTTGGTGCAGAAACTCAACCTCATTCGTTTTTTTTGTAAAACTCATTTGCTCCTTTCTATAATTTCAGGTGACACGGGACACCTAACAAGCTCAAATTTTTGCACACAAACGATTTCACAATTTGTACTTTTGGTCATTTTGTCATTCATCGAATATCGTTTATATCAGGGCTGCATCGCACATGAGAAAATACCGGATCGGATATCGGATATTCAAAAATATCGGATCGGATATCGGGTTATGGGCAAAAATCCCCCGCAAAAATCCCCCCAGCAAAAATCCCCCCAACAAAAATCCCCCCAGCAAAAATCCCCCCGCAAAAATCCCCCCAAAAAATCCCCCAGCACAAATCCCCCAGAATAGAAATTGAAACTAAATGGACATTTATTCACGGACTCGGACTTAAAATAAGCAAATTATTGTCAATATTATCATGTGTTAATCAAAATTGGGACCCTAAACACGGTTTGATAATACCAAAATATCGGTTTTGCTATCGGAATCTCCGCATCGAGCTAGAAAAATACTTAACTACCTGAGGCTACCATGTAAGCATCTTACCGATGCTGGTAGCAAACACCAATTTTTCTAACCAAACAGCTTCAAAATTCCTATTTCGGTTACTTTAGCATAGCAACAACCTATAATTCAAACTTCCAAGAATTGGTAGTAGGCATCTAATAGTTGTTACTGAAATGGTAGAACTTAGGTGGTGGACTTGGGTAGTACTACCTCGGCAGTGATACTCACCTAGTAATATCCAGTTATCAGGTATCCAGGTGGCTTTTACCTAGTTGGTTAGGATATCCACATAGGAGTTCAGGTCTTTTAGGCATTGCGAGTTAATTGTGAGTTACTTAAAGTATTGTGAGTAAAACCAATGACTATACTACACCCTCCAGGCAATAAAGTCATACCTCGTTTCATGCTTCGGTACTCCGGTTTACATCGGCACTGGGACGTCTTTAACTAAAAATAGTGTTCATGACATGATTTTGGTTAGAATACCGTGGTTTTGAAATACATTTGCTTAGATACATTTGCCTCACTTCAATTTTTATTCTGGGTGGATTTTTGTGGGG